>JAOPJJ010000134.1:403127-413347 GCA_027122795.1 Enchelyopus cimbrius
CAAACACACACTCACACTGACAGAGGGTGCAGTGTTTGGTAGACAGCTGATTGTATGGGTCAAAGCAGACCTTGTCTCAGTACATGTTGGAAGGTCCAGTCTCTCATCTGGGATTACAGGATGGGTTAACCTCCATCTTAACTCAGTTTCACTTCTCATCCTCCTAACGGTTTAAACACTACACAGCTAAGAAGTGGTCGTTTCAATTCCTCACCCTCTTCTATTTAAATATATGCTTTTCAACACGTTACACATTGTTTCCATATCCCTTACATAGCAAGCAATGAAATGTCGTTAAAAACAGGGCTGGCGATGTGTCTGCTGCTAACTATAGAACTTCACACACAAACACAACTTGTCCCTTTAAGTTAGGACCTTTTGAAGAACCTGGAATAACCCAGCGCATGAGTGGGCCTTATGGGTGTGTGTGTGTGTGTGTGTGTGTGTGTGTGTGTGTTGGTGGTATTTCTGCTATTGGCTTCACATGAGGCGCTTCGTAGTTTCCCTGGTGGTTTTTGCCTTTGCATACATTCTCCAGGACTATTTAAAGTTTGGTTATATTAACAAGACAAGCCACAGACCTGACTGTTTATATTTCTATAATGTATGAATGGACCTACCTACAGCTAGGACCGATTGTGTGGCCACTACAGCCATGTCTTCATCTTGTCATGATATAATAAAGATAGACATAAAAGGTCAAACTACACTTTTGAAACAGTTTTTCTGGATCTTGTATACTGGATCGCACATAATTATATTATGCCCAACTACAATCGATACAATGTAACACGGCTCCAACTTTGTGCTACGGTTTAAAATCACCTGTATCTATTCTGCGTGGGTCCTGTTGGGTATAAATAAGCAAAAATCGAAACATTTGAAACGCTATGTAAATGTATATTTGTTAGTTTCGGTTCAACAATATTTGCTTCCCGCATGATCTGAGGCTGGCTGAAGCAAATTTGAAAATCTGCAATGTTTTTTTTGTGGCTTTACAAACATATCCGCTGTGTGTGTGTGTTTGTGTGTGTGCGCGCACATGTCTGTGTGTCGGTTAAGAAAGTGATCACACATTCAGTATTATACATCACAAATACAAATCATACGTCGACTCTCGCAGAAATACTCAAACCAAGATCGAAACTCAGAAATGGGTTAAATTGATCATCAATACAGCTTGGTTCGCTGAAATTGCTATCATGGGATTTCCAGTTTCTTTGCAAGTTATGAATGATGAAAGTTTTGTATATTTGACTCACCTGAACTCCTGCCAGCACTCCTGGGACACCAGCCTCTCCCTTTTCTCCCTGGAACACATGCATACAGTCACATCGTAACACATTTGATATGCATTTCTAAATGCATTTTAACATTTAAATTAAATGTATTAAATACAAGTTTGAGCAAGTATGCTGTCTGGAACTAATGCAATATTATCCACTAACCCCAGAGGCTTATGATTGTCAGAATATAACTTACGGTGTCTGTTGAATGTAGTCTCAATAATGTTGAAATATCGAAACATATTCCTAGTTTTTTTAACATTCTTATTGGTGATTTTACATTCAACAACACCAACTGTACATTCCTGCATATATCTTCATTTTATATTCTTCAAATAGTTAAATGAGATGAGATGATAAATAGTTTTACAAGAATGTATAATAATTACAACCAAATGACCATTATTGCAGGGCAGCTAAGCCTTTAATAATGTGCTGCCTGAGCCTCCCCTTCCCACTGCACTAAAGCACAATACCAGGGCCACAAGCACCTAGAACACCACCGTCCCGAAACAACCACCTTCTGAATGTGGTCAGGTCAGCCAGGGTGTGGGCAGGTTCTAACCTTCAGGAGAATCCACAAGCATATGTAGCCTATGGGCTCCATATCTTAAAGTACCTATGCATGTGTGTTGGGGTGCTGCACAAATAATAGGGTGTGAAGAACGTATCGCTGGAGGCTATTTTTAAAAAAAGGCGAAAGTGCAGATGTGAGACTTGGTTCACTATTAAAAGACTTCAAAGTGTCAACCCTGATGTTTGGTCCCACTGGGTGGGGACCCCCAGAGCAATTTTTTGGAAAATCATCAAAGTGCTTTTTAATCATATGAAATACCTCTTTTTGAATCATATGAAATACTTTTTAATCATATGAAATATGTCGACATTCGTCCACTGCAAAAAAAATTCCAAGTAAGTTTTAGATTTGCAAATGTTCCCATTGTAACGTTTAATAATAATATAATAATATCTTCCATCATGGTACTTTTCGTATTGTTCTGAACCGGAATCAATAGAAACATTTCGTGCAGCCCTCCAAGGATCCAGCCAACCCCTGTGTCTCTCTTCAAAGCTGTAGTAAAGTATACCACAGAGCAAGAAAGACACGAGGGGAGCTCCTTGTAATTGGCTGGGGGTGTCGCTTGTTAAACCTGGCTATCACTAAACTTTCACTTTACACATCAAGCACATAGCTATCAAATGAAGGGTTATTCTTGAGGAAGCCATTGGTATTTACACTTAAAACGACTAGCTAAAAAGCCTGTTCAATCGTGACATTTCTGTATTTTATTTGTTAAGATTAATAGCAGTGAAATACCTTCTTGCGCAACGGAAGGAATGTTCAGTTCAGTTATATATTTCCGTTATAGTTTGAAATTATTTTTTAAGTTATTAAATTATTATTACGTTTTTGGATGTTTTGTACCAATCATGGTGGTTCAACTGATCCAACTAGTAAACTGACTAATGATGAGGTTCCCATCATAAACCAACGCTTGTTTTTACAATCATAACTGCTTGTCGTAGTTGTTGAAGAATTTCAAACACAATATTTGTACACTAGTATTTCACACTTCTAAATGTTTTTGACTTTGGCCTGCCTATTCATGCTTCATCAAAAATGTAGATTAAGGGGTTGTAAGCAAGCCTAGTATTTTTGAATTAATAACTTAATATCGTTATTGATAGGTTCTCTCAATGTTCAATGTTCAACTGCTTACTATTTCAGTTTACATCTTCCAGACTACCCCTGTCATTATATAAACTACCTACTACTCAACACGATTCAAATCTTCACACACTCTCTCGCTCTCTCCCTCTTTCTCTCCCCCTCTCTCCCTCTTCCTCTCTCAGCCCTCCACCCTGTCTGTGGCTCCTGGGATGAGGGGCGGGGGGAGTGTGGGTGATTGGCTAACCACTGGGGGGGGGAGGTTCTTTGATGCGGTCGCCGGATCCCAAGCACCCAGGCTGTGGGGGTAACAGCCCTGTTGGTCAGGTGGTAGCAGGGCTTGGCTGCCATCGCAGCTCTTTAATTACCCAAACACACATCTGCTCGTTAAGCAAAAACCTGACTTGCGGACATGTTTCATGTTGGACAGCTTAGGGAGGGGAGTGGCCCGTGCAGAACCACGGTTTCAGCTGCTCAGGGGGGGACAGCGATTTGACCTGTATCTGTAGTTCTATCTTAAGACGTAGACTGGGCGAAAGGGGAAGAGAGAGTCACTGTGAAGGACGGAAATGGAAAACATTTGAGTAGCTAACCGCCAGTTTTGGTTGTGAAGGTTTGAGCTCCCGAACTTGTATCAGTTATTTAGGCTTGAGTGTACATTCACACCTCTGCTGATGGGGATCAGTGGTATAATCAAAACTTGACCTTCACAATGATTTTGATGTTTTTGTGACGCAAGTGAAAGTTATTCACTTGAATGACTGATAGACACCAAGTTGAGTGTTACGTTTTTTCTTTTGATGGACTTTGTACAACTATCCATCAAAACAATAAAGGAAACATTCAAAACAGCAATAGCTAATCAGAAATGAGCCGGGGACATATTGCTTTGCTTGTTTCCATATCTTCTATGAAGTTGTAGTGTTGTAATTTCGCACACTATAAGAAAATCTGAGTGTCAAACTCTCTCACTCTCTCCGCCTGATTCTCTGTAGGCACCTTCTTTCACTGCAGTTGACTGATGGAAGTTCTCACCTTCGCTCCAGTAGGTCCAGCTAGGCCGTCCTTCCCTTCTGGTCCCGGTTCTCCCTGGACACAGGAAGACAGAATCAGAGGTAGACCTGCATGTTTCCATACAGTACACGCGTTGAACATATGAAACCGTTGGAAGAGAACACACATTGGAGACACCGTCTGTATTTTTAAATGAATCACATTGTTTGGTGTGATATCCGTTGACAACATCAGCCACTTATAGACATACAAGCACTATGTGGGAATGAACCTCCTACCATCAGGTCCGTATTTGTGTTTTTGCAAGCATGATGAAAACATGACATGTTATTTAATGACATGTAATTAGTAATTACATGTTTGGAGGTCTTCATAAATTGCCCCCAAAAAGATGTATTTTATTCTTGTATGCCATCCATTTCCAGTTCTTAGGTCAAAAGTTCAAAAGCGGCTTAATAAACTGTCATATACAGTATATACTGTCATGTGAATAGATATACTTCCATACCTGAGGGCCAGGTTGCCCCACCAGGCCCTGAGATCCGGTACGGCCTGGTTCGCCCTACGATAAGCACACGAAGGAGAGGAGAAGAAATTAACGGTAAAGAGTGCAGGGGAAACCTACCATTGATGTGTATGTAAGTACAATATGATCAAGAGCAGATTCATTACCAGTCATATATTGCTTTTTTTTTGGCTGGTTATTTAAGGTGGGGAGAGAGGGAAGAATCCTGCATTTGATTTAAACATCAGCTACAGATGGCTAGAACAAATAAAAGGAATAGCCCCGTTAAGCTACACAATCGTCTCCAGTGTCAGGCCCAACAGCGCCACACAGTGGACAGGAGGTTTGGGCCCACGGCGTTTCTTGTGTTTTGTCATTCAAGCTTGCAACCCTGGTCAGAGGGTGATGTTTGTTGGGCATACCTTAGTTCCTGTTTCATGCTGGTCCAAAGTGTTCAGCCTCTCGAACCCAGGTCCCTGTAAGACAACAGCATGGCACATTGGTCTGTAGACTCCTGACTATGCCCATATGAATGGGTTTAACCTGTGATCTGGCACTTTATAGATTTGCTGGGCTTTTCCAGGCCTTTCCTGGCCCTTCTCTCCTTCTTTAGCAATTTGTAGCGTGTCTGTAGCTCTTACCTGCCATAGGCTCCCAGATAACACTTGTTGCTTTACTTATATTTATGAAGTCATGTTTAAACAAATTAAAAAAACTGCTGGCTTGTTGTCTAGGGTCGAAAAAAAATCAACCTTGATGGTGATATGCTAGCATAGCGTCCAGCGACTAACGAAAGCAGGCCAAAGTGCCTGCTGAGGGTTCAATGACGAGTGATGTTATAATCGTGACAAATAGGCTCAATGTCTAGGTACTCACCACTGGGCCCGGTGGTCCTGGTTGCCCGGGGATACCGGGCAGACCCATTTCCCCCTATGGAGAGGAGGACTTTGATGAGTCATGTTTTCTTGTAGCACATTCTACACACATTAACTCAATAGCAATATCTACAGTTGTACGATGTACTGTATATATGTTAGTTTCTTACTTTGGTTCCATTAAGCCCAGGCTCCCCTCTGATGCCAGGCTCACCAGATTCTCCCTGTAGGAATCACATCAAACTTTGAAAAGGATAACAGATTTGATAGCAGGTATTCCTGTACCGTGATATATTATGTTCTTAACTGTCCTTTGTCCTCAGTTATTTAGAAATAACTGAATCATAGCACTATCTAGGATCCCGTTTACATGTTCAAAGGTGAATTGTTAATTACCAATATACTGTTTAAATAAACTCACTTTGACACCGTTCTTTCCTGGATCACCAGCCAATCCCAGCAGTCCTGGTTTACCCTGTGTGTGTGTGTTTGTGGTGTGTGTGTGTGTGTGTGTGTGTGTGTGTGTGTGTGTGTGTGTGTGTGTGGGCGGGGGGGTTAATAATATTCCACAGGTTTTAATAATATGGCTTATTTCAGCATTTAAGAAAAACATAGTTGAAGATTGAAGTACCTTGGGGTTGCAAGGAAAAAGATGAAATTGTGTTTTACACACACACAGACACACTGTAAAGGGAAGGTTGAACTCACAGGTTTGCCGTCCGGTCCGGGGGGGCCCTCCCTCCCCTTCTCCCCTCTGAAGCCCTAGGTTGCCAACAACACAATATTCACTTGAGTGGCTAAGATACCAAGCTGTATCCACTGTTCATAAATCTCCCCTCACCCGATCGTATACGATGGCATCACATTCTAGAAGTGTATATAAAGATCTATGACATCACCACCTACAATCACCAAAATGGGCTACTTCTTCATAATGTTTGGCTAGTAATCATGTCAAATTTATGAACTCTAGGAATTGTGTTGGTTAGTAACAGTATGACAATGTGCAGCAGGGTGAAGGGGTACCATCGGTCCTGGTAACCCGGGTGAGCCCCGTTTGCCCAACGGACAGGTGCAGCTCTGGCTGGCAGCGGGCTCACGTTGCACCGGGCACTGAGAACAGGGTTCAGGGTCAGGATAATGCAGCCACACTCTGAGGTGATGACTGAACTACATGAATATAATAATGATATACAAATGTAAGACAAACTTTTAAGAACTAATACAATCCTTACCCTGTCATCCTCCTGCAGAAAAAGTAAAAACAAAATAATTAGCTTTCTTGTTCTTGCGTTCTCTATTGTATCTCACTGATCAGAAGAGCCTTCACATGAAGGAATGACTATATCATACAAGCTCGCACTAACATTTCAGCTGAAACAGAGCATCAAAGGAAATTGACTGTTTAAGATATGGTTAAACACACATGCACACAAACTATATCTTTCAGATAAAAAAGAGACCAAACTATATCTTTCAGATAAAAAAGACACACATGCACAAAAGCACGCACACACACACACATACACTCACACACGTGTGCGCACACATACCACAGAGAAGATTTCACACGCTGTCTCCTTGTCATTTTGTTCCGGGTCGCAGTATAGCCTCATCTTCTGCAGCTCCAACTGTGTGTGTGAACAGTCTTGGTTAGCATTGTACGTCAACGCAGTTAAAAATCTGTTTATGTGAACAAAAAGTCAGTTTATAGGCAGGGACGTCAGTGCTGAAAGGTTTTACTGCGCGAGAGTCACAAGCCTTTGACTTTTTTTATGTGCTTGGGTGATTCTTGCACTTTTTGGGTTCTATCTTCATGGTTGAATTACGTTATGTAGTTGACCAGCGTTCAGAGGTGTGACTCTTACGCATTTTGGCCTCTGCAGATTATGGTGTGACTCTTATGGTCTCTACAGTCTATGGTCTGACTCTTACGTCTCTTGTCAGTCCACTATATGGTCTGACTCTTGTGTATTTGGTCACTACAGTCAATGGTCTCATGTCTCTGGTTTCTACAGTCTATGGTCTGACTCTTATCAGTCTCTACAGTTTATGGTCCAACTAATCTTCAGTTGAACTCTTACACCCAGATATCTTCGATGCCTGGCTGGATTCTGCTCTTTCATTCATCCTCTTTTTTCTTCTAATTTCTTCATTGTACCTATTATCTCTTCTAAATACAACCAAGCCTGTCTGCAAGGTCCAAATTGTTACCCCTTCAAAGCAGCACTGAGCTCTGAGTCTTTTCATTTCACTACACTTCAGCCCAAGAATGGAATGAGCTCCAAAAAGCCCTCAGTCCCTGTTTTTAAGTCAGTCCTCATGGATCACTTCCACAAACACATCCTACAGTGGATGCTGACAAAATGTAATTTTTGTAAGGACTCTGTTCTCAATTCAATTGTCTGGTTATTAAGTTGGATAAAGAAATACAATAAAACGGACAGTATAACACACTTTTTGCACCCAAATACTATATCTATATCTCTTACTAAACAGTTGTAAATATCACACTGCAGTGAGGGGTGTCTTGTCCCGGGGTTTTTATCTTGTGAACATCTTATTTTTATTTTGAAAAGTAACTCTCCTCTCGTTTCAGGCCACTTGCCCTTCCTCAATGTCTCAATCTCACGTTTTCCCTAATCCCTAATTGTTTCCACCTGCGCTCCCTCACCTGATGTGTCTTAGGTTGTGTCTGAATGAGAAGTACACATGCTGGGAAGTGTGCATTTTCCGGAAGTTATGTCAGAATAGACTGTCCGAAAGTCAAGCGCTCTCACTAGATGGGTACTTATTTAACTTAGGGGCACAAGTGCTCCTGAAAAAAAAGATTTCAAAAAGATGTTTTAGATTGTTATGTAGCATAGTCACATTTAGTCACACGGGAGGTGTGCATTTTCCAGAAGTTATGTCAGAATAGACTGTCCGAAAGTCAAACGTGACAAAAAGATTTCAAAAAGATGTTTTAGATTGTTATGTAGCGTAGTCTGTTGAAATAGCTTTGGCCACCCTCTGGCCACCCCAAGAATAAAAGTCTAGTTCCGCCACTGGTAGTACCCAACGCTACAGAGAGGTAGGCACACGATGTGGCAACACATTTTCAACATGATACGATAAACATACACCGCCAACTAGGACAAGCCTTGGAAACACGGATTGAGTTGTGAATGTGCGTCGCTCTCGACCACGACACGAAGCAGCTGTGAGCTCGGCATTGACTGGCAGTGAGAGTACACGCCCATGTTTCTCTCCGACATTACGGTGGCACGCCAGGTTGTAATTACAGCTTGGGACCCGCAGCCCCAGTGAGCCGCTGCTACTGCAGAATGGCTCGGCTTTTAAAAGTATGCTTTATTTCCGTCCACACGTGCCGCTTACCTTTCAAGTACTGCTGTCTTTCAAACATGGTATGTGTTGTAGTTAGTTATTTTAAACTCCCCACAGGCCTATAGGCATAGCTCATAATTGTTAGCGGTATGCAGCTCCAAAGAAGTGTGCCTGGGAGTGTGCTGTGTGTGTGTGTGTGTGTGTGTTATTGTAGGTAATGTAGTAATGTATACAGGAATGTATTTACTCATATATGCATATATTATATGTGTACCTATTATTAATTAATCGAATAATGTATTTAAGTATGCATTTTTGTAATATTAATGTGAAGTTATTTTTAGAAAGGTAATTCCCGGTCGTCCATAACCTACAACTCAATACGTGCAGATGACATCACAAACAATGATCCACAAAGCACTCACCGGCACAGTGGCCTCCATCTTGACCTTCTTGGCAACCTGTATCTTCCCGTTGACGTAAATGGGAGTGACGGCGGCCAAGAGCTGTTCTTCTATCTTCACGCCGTCCAGATAGGAGGTGACCCGTCCAGACCTAACCAATATCTTCAGCTGGTGCCAGTCAGTGTCGAACAGTCTCTGGGGTAAACAAATCATGGTATCGTGTTAGAATAGCTGTAATGGGATTTTTTCATTGGATAATATGCAATGAGGTAGTATAATGATAGAGTTGTGAGTTAATATCATGACAGTTATTTGTAGATGCTCAGCTTTACCAAAGAAAGAGTGGGGAACTGAAACTTCCCCTAAGTCTGCATTAATTAGCTGTCTGGAATGTCGCACCAATAAATCAATGAACCTGCTTTATCCGTGGGTGACCGGTCAACCAATCGACCAACAAGAAATTATGAATGCATTAGACTCAGATTAACTGGCGAGGGATTCATTTAAATGGAAACCAATGTACAAGTGGCGTTGGGGTATTGGTTCTAATGATATCCAACTGGAAATTATTTTTGGAAGTGATCATCTTAAAGCAATCAAGCAATTTTTTTTCAAAGCTTTGTTTTGAATTTTGCTCCGAAAACTTGTTTTAACGTGGTCACACTGACACACTGTCTTGTGTGAGAGTTTCAATGACCAGTGTAGCAGCAGTGCGGAAATATTCCATTCAAGAGTTTCACACTGAAACTGACCAATCAGAGAGAAGGAGCATCTCCCCTGGCTGTCAATCCACTTTGTGCACACACAATTCAAGGCTAGAATAGATTCACATTAGCATTAGTGTTACCTGTATGCCTTTGTTGTTGAAGACAATGCTCTGCTCTTTTTTGCTGAGGCTGGTGGTAGTGAAGATCACAGATCTAGCGACACCATTCAGCGTCACCGCCATCTGACGCAGGCCGTCCTGCGACACGACACGCAACAGGTCCAGCTTCATCTTGTGGGTGGGGCTCCTCAGCCGCAGGGTGCTCACAAAGACGTAGGCTCGGGGGAGGCCCTCGGGCAGTATGGCCCTTGGCGCGGACACACATGCACGTTACACCACATCGTCCACCACATTATGTTTATTGGGTCACTTCA
>JAOPJJ010000134.1:449221-470156 GCA_027122795.1 Enchelyopus cimbrius
GGCTACGCAGACCGCAAGGGCTGTGATTGGTCAAATGCACCG
Organism: Enchelyopus cimbrius; assembly: GCA_027122795.1. Taxonomy (NCBI): domain Eukaryota; kingdom Metazoa; phylum Chordata; class Actinopteri; order Gadiformes; family Gaidropsaridae; genus Enchelyopus; species Enchelyopus cimbrius. The sequence continues at coordinate 449,264 of JAOPJJ010000134.1, forward strand.
CGATGCAAAGCAACCCAACGCAGAAGTATAAAACGACCACAACGCCGAAGGAGTGACGGCGTCGCTACGCTGTCGAGTTGACGCAGAAGTATGTTGAAGCCTTTACTCGCTCGCTCGCTCTCTTTTTCTCTCTCTCTCGCTCCCCCTCACTCTCTCTGCGCATACTGGTTTAAATAAACAGCAATAAACAAATGCTGAGCGCTGATCAAGAGTTCTGTGCAAGCAATTTAAAGTGCCGACTCTTGTCCAAAATATGGCAGGCTTCATTCAGTGATCATTGTCATTTTAATGAATGTTAAATATAACATTAATTGCCCCACCAGGCCGTTCACTCCTGCTTTGTTTCCCCCAATCAGGCAACACACGGCACCCTGGGGTACACACAAACACACGCCCACACAGACACACCAACAGACAAACCAAGCACACACACATACACACACACACATGACCACAGACCTTTTAGTGGTGATCTTCCTGCCATTGATGAACTTGGTGGAGGTGGAGACGGAGCGGAAGCTGCCCATGCCTCCGCCGCCTCCCCCGCCTCCCCCGCCAAAGGAGGAGGAGGAGAAGGAGGTGAAGCCGCCTCCCCCTAGGCTCCCCATGGTGCTCATATGGCCCATGGAGTTCAGGGCACCGAAGGAACCGAAGCCTGTAGGCCCGGTAGAGGAGAGACGGATGACCAGGGTCAAAATGATGCTGCTAGGGCTAGCTGATGCCTGATAACCTTTCAGTCCATCAAAGGTCATTAACTATGAAAACAATGACCATCACAGGATAAGAGAGCTCATATTGTATTGACTATATCTAGTATTTATTAGTATTTAAAAAATCTAATAATAATTCTTATATATCAAAGGCTGTATCAGCGATTCTGCTGTTTACTAATAGCATTTGTTTTTGCTTACGATCTACGAGCATAGGCTGCCTACAGAGACGCGGTTTCGGCCTAGAATCGCTGTGACAACCTTTAAGGTGTGACTTAAAGGTTGTATCAACGATTCTGCAGCAAAAAAAGCACGTCTCTGTAGGCAGCCTATGCTCCGGGTGATTTGGAGTGGCTGGTAGGCACAGTAGTCACAAAAAGGCACATTTATGTTTCGGCCTAGAATCACTGATACAACATTTAATATACATATATCAATATATAATAATAACCCTGGCATTAATTGGTATCAATTATTGATCAAAGCCCTAACGCAAGTTTGTTTTCCATTAATCGCGCAGCAGATTTCACGGGCGTCTCCCGTTCCCCACCTGGGTCGAAGGGAGAGAAGCCTGCGCCGAAGGGAGGGAATCCACCAAACCCTCCGAAGAACGGGCCTCCGGTCCGGCTGCGGCTCACGCGGCTGTGGTGGTGGCGCCGCCCGCCCCCGAAGAACGGGTCGTTGGCAAAAGGGTCGCCGCCTGGGAGGACCAGGGGGGTGCGGTCAGGGCGACAGATGAAGGAGGAGGAGGAGAAAAGGAGAGCTGAAAGGAGGGCTGGTTGGTCAGGAGGACCGAAGGGGTTCCCCCCTGTGTGTCAGAGTCTCTGAATGCTCCAGCCACACAACGGCTCTTCTTTAGTGGGAGCCACATTTAGAGTACCCGGATCCGGATACAACATATTCCGACGGTTCAGGACACGGTGTTGAGCAATGGATTGTTATCGCCCGTTTCCCAGGGGATATATTTTCATGAGCCCCGTCTCTTCTTTGGTCCAAGCTCCATGGATCCGGTTCTGGAGTTCTGATCAAGTTACTAAAATGTGGCTCCAGAAAGCAGAGACGTGCAGGATGGAGCACTTATAAGCATGATCTCATGAGCATCTTGTCTTGACTAGATGTCCTTTAATAGAGCTCAGTTAACTGCGATTCAAGCGGAAATTGGGTTTAAATGCAGCTATGCAGTGACTCTAATAAACTAAAAGTATAAAAAACTGATGAATGATGGGGGATCAAAGTTACACCAGTGTGATCCATGACAGAACATCATCAATACTGGGAAACCAAACGGAGAAGGTATTGCTGGGATGCAGCACTCACCAAAGAATTCAGCAAATGGGTCTGTCCCTCCAAAGAACTCCCTGAACACATCCTCCGGGTTCCGGAAGGTGAAGTTTTCATGGAAATGGCCTCCATTGTGGTAACTGCTGCCTGCAGAAACAACACGAACCGGGAACCAAAGTCAGCCACATTGGGAGATAAGATCAACCCAACACCAGCAACTCCTGGGGGCTTCCTCCAACCACCACGCCCTTACCTCCAACACTCCCGTTGGTCAGTCCTTCTTTGCCGTACCGGTCATAAAGGTTCCTCTTGTTTGCTGTGAGATATAAAAACAAAGTGTGAAGGACAAATTATGAATTTGATGTATAGGGTAGCGATAATTACCTTGATGACACATATCTTAAAGGTTGTATCAGCAATTCTGCCGTTTGCTTACTAATACCATCTGTTTTTATTTACGATCTTGGAGCATAGGCTGCCTACAGAGACGCGGTTTTCGGCCCAGAATCGCTGATACAATCTTAAGGGTGCGACTTAAAGGTTGTATCAGCGATTCTGCAACAAAAAAAACACATCTAGAAAGAAAAAAAAAACACAAGTAGGCAGCTAGTCACCTATGCTCCGCGTGATTTGGAATGGCTGGTAGTACCATTTGTTTTTTGTATGATCTCGGAGCATAGACTGCCTACAGTGATGTGTTTTTTTGTAGACCTGCTTATGGGGCGGGCAGCTGGCGGATCGTATGGAAAGATCAGATGAATGTGATCATTCGTGTTTCGGCCTAGAATCACTGATACAACCTTTAAGTTATCCCCACGAATCCCTTGCCTTATGTGTTTTTGGTAGTGTGACTGAAAATGAATGTGATTGTGCACGGTACACAATATATGCATGGACACAACTGTTTCAGCGTCTTTGGTTAATGTTGCTTGTCAAGGTCAGGAAGGAAACCCGTAAGAGTAGACTCATTTCTAACAAGTTTCCCCTAGTTGGGAATGCAGTAACATGTGTTTGTTTAGTGCAAGGAAATATCAAATGGCAACATCTAAAACACATGTGCAAGTGCTAAATATTACTCAATATTACGCTTTTTTTTATTTCAACTTGGAAAATTAGTGTTACTACATACCATCTGACAGGACTTCATAAGCTTCGGACAGCTCCTTAAATTTCCTCTCCGCATCATCCTTGTTCTCTGGGTTTTTGTCTGGATGCCATTTCAGGGCGAGTTTTCTGTAACTAAACATATCGTGTGCATGCAATCTTCAGTTGGTCGGCCCTTCGTAATCATGAACTGAAGACTTAGTCATTTGTTAATGCTCTCCTAGCAATTCTTCAGAGATATGAAACCTTCCGGCTTTTGACTTCACTGTTGGCAATAATAATGTATACGAAGGCAACACACATGCTACAAAAGGGTTTAAGGAATGACTAGTTTGCTTTGGATTCTACTTAATGCCCTGCATAAGCCACACGTCTTTAAATGTTAAGTAGCAATAAGAACCCTAATTAATCCTCAACTGACCCTCTAGATATTTAAGGTTGTACATCCATCATGTATATTTTTTTTATTCTGAGAAGATATCATATTTTTTCTTTCATTGAAAGGTTGTGGATATCATGCCATTAACAAACACACTCACGCTTTTTTGATGTCTTCTGCAGATGCATCTCTCCGAACACCTAGTATCTGGTAATACTCCACCATGGTGAATGGCGAATTTTACAGTTGTCACAAGGGCTGATCAACCTGGAAAGATGATAACAAAAATGTTGTACATGTTATAAATACTCCCTGGGGGTAAATTAATTGTTATTTGGCATGTATAATAATATTAAAAAGGTTGTTGTGATGTTTGACAATTAAATACATTGGAATTTAGGGTTTGAAAAGTAAATTTGCCATTTATATTTAAATCCTTATTTGTGTAAGGCACTGTGTGTTGAGAATATTGATGGATTTGTGGACACATCTATAAAAAGATTGAATAACCCAATTGCTGAAAACTATTTCTGTCATCAAACTAAAATCACACATTGACATTCTGCGTTCTTCCTTATATTTCTTCAGTTGGGAATCCCCCAGATCTTTAGGATCTACCAATATAAATGTGTGCAAATAGTATACAAAAAAAACCCATAAAGGAGGGTTGTGGTGCCATACGGTCTGTACTCAAATAGGTAGGCCTATGTAAAAGCACCCAATATCAATAATACAAAATGTGTATTGCATTCTAACAATCCTCAATGACTAAATTCTGAAATGCTCTGATGCATGTATGTAGATCATGGTGGCAAGTGGAATAATCCCACATTAGGACAACTTTATTGCGGAATGTTCCTAGTTGACTGTAATAGCAGACACTTGCTAACAAAATACATTCGTCTGATTCTCGATTGTAAGTCGAAAGCGTATGCCAGTTTGAAAACGCAGCCAACCGAGTATTGCAGGTCATTGTTGATTAATTAAATAAACCAGATATGCCTCTGGACCCCCGGCAGCAGGTATGTTGATATCTCGATGTTGTGGTTTGGGGGATAGCTTGCGTCGGCTAGCTCCGCTAACACAACCTTTGGTGCTAACGATGGCTATCCCCGTTAGCCCTCAACAAAACACAGAGGACAAACAAGATATATCTATATATAGAAACAATTACCTTGCTGGCCTTAATATCCAACGTCGCACGATTTACTGTAATGGTGAAAATAAACCACCACAAATTGTATTGTTTGTGTGTAGATGCTAGCAAGTTCTCTTCCTGATCAGCAGCCTAGAGGTTGTTATGGATTTGACGTCACGTCCGATTACACCTCCTCATGCCTAGCACGACCACATTGGGCCTTTTAGTCCTCCAAATAATAGATATAATACCAATGTAACTTTTCCAATGCATTTAAAATAACTGAGGACTTGTTTTGTCACAATTGAATTGGAAAGGCTTGTAATAATGGAATGTAAATGGGAGAATAAACTGTCCTCCTTCGGAATGTGCTCAAAATCGAAATCGAAATCACTAACGATCGAAATTGTTAGTGGTGGCAAACGGCCACGATGCCACAAACGTGTTGTGTGAAAATAATAGCATAGTAATGTGGAGATAACACGTAGTTTGATGTGTTGAAAAAATGTATAAATCTTTATTTTACTTGGCAACAGAATCAAATTTCCATTACAGATTTTCTGTCCCCCCCCCATCAAATACCATATAACCCTGAATCAGAATTGCACAAAAAGATAGCTTTTCAAACACAAAGGCATCAGTGATTTTCTGAGATTAATGCGTTCATTTGATGTTACAATAAGCACATTTGCTAAACATTTGAATTTGATGAGTGCAATTAGATGACCAGGATGGTTAATCTTAATGACATATGCTATTACTTTCTACAACACAGCACGGTTTGTATATATTTAAATTGTGTACAACTGAATTTAATGACAGTTTTGTCATTAATAAACTACATGATGGTCCAAACCACTGGTCGGTTTCATATGAACGTAACATTAAAACAAAACAAAATCATAAAACTATTAAATAAGATTCTGCAAGGACACTGAGAAAATGATACACCATTGGGAAAATGAGAATTACAATACCTCAAAAGAATGACCAAAAAATTAGGAGAGATTTCACAGGCACATAGGCTAACCAGTCTAATACCTGAGAGTAAAATGATGATCATTAGCTGAAAAGGAAAATTGGAATGCATTGTTTTCCCTGCATGATTCGCCATTCAGGTATGATATATCATAGATTAATGTAGGTATAGATAAAGTACAGCCTCAATGGATAGTAAAGACAATAAAAGGGTGAAAATGAATGCAACAGGAATGCCAAAATACATAAAAATGCAGCAAACCCAGAACAAAAAGTCCTAATAAGGTGCAGAAATTGTATGAGAAATGTGTCAGTGGCTTATGTATTGGACGACAGAACCAATAGGCGGCGCCATTGGTCAAGAGATCAGAGAAGACATTGATGAAGCAGAATGAAAAGCCTCCTTTTTTTCATTCATCATTTTACATCCCCATCCGGATACTTTGGATAATCTGGAAGATAGCTGTACAGAAACAAAAAACAAAATGTCATTCAATGTAGTTGAAGTTATTGTAGGATACATACCAAAATTACAAAAAAGTGCCATAGCTCATGATCAAGTAATTCAGAAGTCACTTCTTTCAGAAATTTTTTAATTTTTTTTTTTAAAAATTAAAAGACATGACGGGAATACAAGTCATGTGTTCTCTGTATTTTGAATACAAAAAAAGGTTGGATTTGTTTGTTTTACTTTGACAGAGACACCATGAAGAGATCATACTTGGACAGTTGCCAATATCAGAATATGACCCAAACACTTTGACATAGGTTGTCAAATACACAGTGACACTGACAGCATAACAACATTGTGAGTCAATACAAAATAACAGTCTCCAGCTAGCATTCTTAATTCCTGAAGTTTTTTTTGTGAACTTGCAAAATACACCAAGTCAGGGAGAATGATTAGACATTAAATACATATTTCTTATCCCATTTCACACCATGTTATTCAAAATTATAATTTAGGATAGACCTTAAGGCTTTATTAATATAGAATTATGAAAACATTTGAGTAAGAAGTATAAAACACTTGTTATCAACATGCTGCTGCAACATTAACAAATACAGAATTGTTTGTTTGGTGTGCTAGCTGTATTTGCTGTCCTTGAGAGGGTAAAAGCTAAAAATACTCTTAACAAAGTGAGGCAGCCAGTGCAGAAGATATACACATGTGTGAATTATAACACCTGAGGTACAAGCCATATATAATGGCTTGTACATATAATCATTTACAGTGTGTTGTTTATCGAGGACCCCAAGCTCTAAGTTGGGTCATAAGTATTTGTGCTGCAGATAAAAAAGGTAATACTGGTAGGTAGTTCATCAATATTTACTTGAATAAACACCCCAACATCAGTTAGAAATAAACCAAATGAGCTGTAAACACTAGGAAGTTCTCTAGAGATGGGGGGCCTTTTATACTAATATCCCACCTTTTGGTTTGAAACTTACTGAATTATTGTATTCTGTATAGTAGTCTACTTAAATGAAAACATGAAGTAAGAAACAGAACGAAGATAATTTGGTATAGGTGCCAACACGTACGAAAGGATAAATGGACGGGTTTATTTTCCACTGAAGAAGCTATACTTTATTAGACATTATCAGTCAACATTTGATGGTCGTGTCTAGTACACAGGTCTGGACAGCCAACATCGCACTGATATAACTCACCAGAGCCGCACACAACAAAGATGAAGAGAGCCAGAAGCCAGGGTCCCACTGCCACCTTCTCGTCTTGGGTCCCCCTCTGCGAACAGACCAGACACCCATGGGAACAACACGTCAGTACACTAGGCCAGCGCAAGCACCGACTACATAGGCTTCGGCGACATATGGCAAATTATTTTTGCAATGACTTTGTAGATCATGAGACGGTCATCTTTCATGTCAGTGGACATCTAAAATTGCCCATACGTATAATGTATAATCAATAGCCAAGTTCAACATGCTAACGGACATCGTACTGTGAGTAGGTCGCTGGGTCTGTGAATATTGAAACATCCCACAATATTGTGTAGCTAGATAACAAGATATAAATAAATGTTCACACCATCATCCACATTATAAGCATTCACTTGGATAAAATAGGTAAGTTATGTACCGATGATTTGGCGACGTTGCCCCTCTGCGTGATGTTTTTGCTGTGTTTTTCGTTGGCCATTCGGATCCTCTGTTTCGCCACCATCTTGCAGGTTATTTGACCTTTCCAACGCTCGTAAGAAAAAACTAAGTGTATAACAAACTGCTTCTAAGCAGACGCTCTTCTTGGTGTGGAAATAATCGTGGCCGTCAAATATGAATGTCTGAATGCTACGTAGACAAACACCATAGCCCCCACCCACACCGGAAAGACGTGTTTCGAATTTTGTTTCTTATTCCGCCCAACAATAGCAGCACCAGGCTCATAAAGGGGCTCCCCTAGTGGAGATGTAGCGGCGCTGCAGTCGTCATTGCACACACATGAAGAAAGAGTTGTACTTTACCTTGAATTTGCTAAAGAAACATATGGTTGATTTGCCTCTTTGTTAAAACGTATTAACCTATTTAGCCTATGTGCTAACTCTGACACATTAGCATTGACATGTGGAATTAAATGCTGATAGATGTACGGTCCCTGCCAAATAAATACATTGAATGAAAATGCTGTATTTTGTGTTGATATATGATAAATAATATTAATATAAATCTATTATTAATCATGGAAGGTGACCATGACCCTCTTTGTTTGCTGTACAGAAGTGGATTAGATATTAACACCGTTTCCAGCTGAGGTTAATCGGCCATTCTGCGAGCGCCATTTGTGTGCACAGCACAGTATACTTGGTAAATATAGTTATGCAACTATTGCCCCGAAGACCTACTCTCCTTCAATATGCAAAGCAAACACTGAACATGGCTTTTCATCTGTAGTCATGCTCATAAAGTGTTCAGACTTTAGATACATGTATTTATATATTTGGAATAGACGTGTAGCACCATGCTGATAAAAAGTGTGGAATGGTTGAGTCATGCCTGTATCGGCAGTAGAAGCAACCTCTGGCCGGATGGAAATGTTTGGGTGGGCCCTGGTGGTCATGTCTTGTCTGGTGGTTGGGGGAAAAATGACATCCTTGGTCATCCCTGGATTTGTACATGATTTGAGGGAGGAGTTTGAAGTCAGATGGGCCAAGGTTCTCCTGATAAGCTGAACCAACCCTGATTTATTGCAGTGATGGTGATGAACCATGTGGTCACAGTGTTTCATCATCGCAACAATACATCTGGGGCACAATTAAAGAAACCACCTGCATGATGTTGATGATTTCAGAATACTGTTAGGGAAATCAAAATCTATATTGCCATTACAGCAAATGTTGACAGTCACAAATAAAATAAAAATAATATTTATTACATTTAAGATAAAATTTTAAAACAGTTGATTAAATATTGTCAGTATCTTGGGTTTCTTCCAGTACCACCTGTTGGAAATAATTACACATCGTCAAATGTATTTCTTCTGCCCGTGTTTGCAGCGACACATGTTCTGTACTGAATGGCCTATACGTCATTAGATTGAGGTTCAAGGGACTGCAACAACGAAAGACACCTTATTTTTTGGCAAGTGAAGTGAGGTTATGACAGATGCCATGCTTGGGTGCATTTTCAAAATATGCCTGTGAGTGGACTTAACTTCTGCAACTTTTGATTTTCCAGGTCTGCCGTTGTATCCATTCCAAGTGTCCTCCCAGCCGTCCTTGTATCGATAACGTCGACTGTAGGGTTTGTTGGAACGTTGTTGTCGGACTTCCGTCTAACAATGGAGACATAAAAGCTGGTAAAACATTGCATAAGCAAAGTCATTTTTGTAGACAGGAACACACCCCCATACCCACCTTGCTGACTGTTCGGCCACTGCTCGTGTTTCGTGGCGATTGAGGCTTCTCACAAACTTCTTCCCATGTGTTCACCCTGTTGGCTCTGCCTGAGCAAAGAAGTCCAGCAGATAATCCATTAAAGATAATGCATATAAATCAGCTGTACATGATTGTTGTGTAACACAAGTTACCTGAACAAGCAAGTGTGCCCCTCATGTATCCACCCACGTTGCGTCCCTTGCAGAGATGACAACAGTCTTGCAATTCTGTGCACTGGGTCCCACAGTCCACCTTCGATGTTGTAACGGCTGCACGGTTTTGGATTTCAACGGCTAGTCGCTCATCTGTAGTGAGACTCATGGCCACTTTCCCTCGTAGTTCATTTGCACTTTCTTTGATTTGGAGACTCTTTGGATTACTGGGAGGATTTTTCTTTTCTGTAAGAGAGTTTGAGAGGGGGGCTTCTACTTGTTTGGAAGAACAAGGACTAATCCCCCTCCGTTTAGTCACCTCACAGGGTTCCTGGTTCGGGCTTGGAACAGCCTCAGAAGACACGTCAGGGTCTGCACCTTCTCCAACATCCAGAGTCTCACGAATATTCACTTCTACAAGTGCATTTGAAGAATCTCTACCGTCATCACTTCTCAGCTGATGACCTTTAGAAAGAGGAGTTTGGACCCCCGTTTGACATTTCTGTGGGTTAAACGTTTCAGTTGGAGCACTTGCGTGCCCATCATTCTGGGTTGTCTGGCAAAAGGTATGAGAGAGATTTAAATGAGGCTTCTCAACAAAATAGTTTGGAAATCTACTTTGGGATGGAGGAGATTCAGCAGACATTGAAAACTTGTGACACTTTTTTTCATCCTCCTCCTCCGGGACACACATTTTGGCCTTCTCCAAAAGGTCTCCAAACATTAGGTCAGTTTGCATCACCCAGTCATTACGATCGTAGGGGGGTAGGGAATCCCCAGACCAAATGGATTCGTACATTTTTCTTTTGCCCTGAAAATTACTCGAGAATCTTTCCTGGAGTATATTTGTGGCCTCATCATGTAGAGAAGATTCTTCATAATCCGGCAGAAGTTTGTCGTCAGGAACTTCCTGGGATTGGTTTGTATAATCTAATATTGTAGTGTTCTGCAACAGGCCATTTCTGGAGTGGAGGTGAGCCATGATGGAATCGACAAGCACTGCTGGGTCATGCAGTGTATTGGACGGCGACCCGCAGAGAGAAAAAGGTAGTCCGAGTATCTTGTTGAGGGCTGCACTGGCTGTAGGACTGAAAACAACGGCACCCTCATCGTTGTCAGCAATCTGTTTGTGGCTACTTGGGGCCACCGGGTGGAGGCTGATGGTTCTGTCGCCCAATCCAACAGAGGACAGCGTTTCCCTCGTCTTGGGCAACGGATGGTCCGGCAGCACAGGTTGGACTCCCCCTACACAGCTTATCAATGTATCGGAAAGAGACACCCGTCGTAGTTTGGGGCAAAAATCATCGTCTCGGTCGGAAGAGCTACATACAGGAACTATGCCATCTGGAGAACACATGGACCACATATTAGCATGATCATCTCTCACACGCTTACAAGGGACACCTTTTTTGCCATTTTGTGCAGATTTGGTTTGATATTCAATGGAATCGGTCTTTGCCGAAAGGTTTTCAGAGCCATGTTTCATTGGGCCATCACTGGAGCCCATCTTACTAACCAGGAGGTTATCTTCTGTGTCACTGGCAGCCATGGTATAACTCTGAACCACAGTGCAACGTTGCTGCTCTCTGCTGGAGTCTGAAAAGGTGGAGTTTGTCACAATTCCAGACTCTGAACCGTGGAGTGGACTTCCATTGGCATAACCGGTTACAGACCGTGTTGGTTCCGTCTGGACCTCCGAGCTTACGGTCACTTTCACAGCAGAAGCATTATTTTGTTCCCGGAATATGCCGTTGCGGTTCTGGCTCTGGTAGGGTGCAGTGGCGGCAGAGTACTGCTTATGAATCAAGCGTCTGCAGTTGAACTGCTGGGGGTGAGGTTGAGTAAGCATGTAGCCTGGAGTCCCCAGGTAAGGATTTGGGGGGAAAGGGGGCATGACCATACCATAACCTAGGGAAAAGAAGAAATATTCTGGATGTGGTTCGATGGTAGTCAGACCAACTTCATACCGAAAACAACACAGAATTGACTCACCGATGGGAGGGAAGCCAGAGAAGGGGTTGTACGAGTACTGCATGGGCCACTGGCATTGGAGGAACGGAGGCATAGGTGGAGGTTGTGGCTGATGATGAGTTGCAGGTGGGATGTACATGAATGGGTGGGGAGGCATGTGGTTATGAGGATGAGAAGCGCAAAGCGGTTCTGGCTGAGGGTCCTGGCTTGTGGTGTACATTTCCGGACAGACATGTGGGGGGTCCTGCTGGTTTGGGACACCAGCTGTAGTGTTGGGTCGATTGTTTGGGGCTCCTCTGTCTGGTCTGGTTTGTGATGACTGTGAGGGTCTGTTGGCGCAGTGAGCCGTTGCCATAGCTAATGCAAAATAAAGAAAACAGATTGGAACATTATGGTGGTAAGGTACAGCGATAAGGTCAACATCACACACACGCACGCGCACACAATCAAGAGCATAACGATTTGCTATGCTGACAAATACAGATCAAAGCTTTTTAGCTTTTCTCAGGAATATCACGACGGAAATGATCAAATGCATTGGTGATTAACATCGTCATCAGTCAATGTCAGTAGAAATAGAAGTAGAAACATTAAACACGTTTTACCTTTCAAAAAGGAGGTTCCGCAGGACTTGAACTAATTACACAAATAGACGGATGCACCTGTTGCTTAAGTAGCCGACCCTCCCACTGGATAATGTAGGGTACTACATACAATTTAGTAAATGTCTGGTCGAAGAAAGATATCATAGAATGTCAAGTTGATTAGTTCAAAATTAATTCAAAAATAATAAATATAATCCTTAAACCAAATCCGAGAACCAAAAACAAAAATCCTCATACCTTACCAAATGGAAACCCTACCCCGAAAAAACATTTAAAAAATGCAAAAAAAGCACACAAAAAAAAGGAAAGGAAATCCGTAAAACCTCATGTAGGATATATAATCATAAAACCAACCCTATTACCAAAAACCAGTACAAAATATTTCTGTACTGGATATCATCAGCAGGTATTCACACAGTATGCCTATCTGTTGATATTTATTGCAGGTTTGTAGGTATTATTATTATTATTATTATTATTATTATTATTATTGTTGTTATTATTCCGTTTAGGCTGACAGGTACTCCGTTTCAAATTCGGGGGATGTATTCACAGACATCCCAAGTCTCCCGGAAGTTTCCGGGAGTCACCCGCAAATTAATAGCCTCCCTGATGCAAGCTAATCATTGTACAATCTCCCGGAAATCCGACCAAGCCGGCGAGGAATACTTCTTTTCTGTCTATGGAGAAAGAGAATGCGCAACGATTGAACGTGTAGCGCAAGAGAGCACTTGGTAGAGAGATAGTGCTGCGTGTGTGACAGTGTGCTGCCCGTGATGTGAATGGAACCCTGTGATTGGCCGCTCTCACTGACAGCTGACCAATCGAGTCGCGCTTTAACTCAGCATTCCACTCGAATGTATCGCGCGCTGAAGAACACCCAGAGCTGAAGCATCATGGCAAATGCAGAGCGCCCTTCTGCGAAGCAGGGAATATAGGGAATATGAGCAGCTACTACCAGTTTGGTGCCGATCGTCCGATAGGAGTCACTGTAATTCGTCGTCAAAGTCAAATGATAAACCGCGCCGCCCCGATTTACCAAGTTAGTGAAACTTGGTCTACGTGCCGAATTTTGCATGCTGAATTTCTCTCCTTCTTGGGACCATCACCCGTCTCGGTTTTTCTTTCTATTGAGTTTCAAGAACACATTTCAAGAAAACATTCTAAACAACCGCAGCCCATAGACAGCTATTGTAACCCCAGTCTATGGTTGTGTATGATCTTACGTTTTGCAACCATTTTTATACATAAAATGGCTGAATGGCAAATCTAAGATATGCCTATTAGTGAACATTTATTAATCAATCTCAACTCTGCCTCAGTTGCGGTTGAGACTCAGAGACTCAGACTTTGGGTGAAGTCGCTGGGGTGGGACGTCTGAATACCTTGTGAGCAGTCCTTCTTGGATATACATTTGGTTTTCTTCAATCATGATCATTTGCCATAACATGTGATATAATCTGTGATCAATTGAAACAACCAAATCTAATAAATGAAACAAAGTCACAACTCATTTGACCTTTTTCTTTTTACACATTTTTAAACCTTTATAATGTTAAGTCATTCAGAATCATTACAGTACTTAACTCAAAACTCATTCAGGCCTAGTTGTCATTAAAAAAAAACCTTGATCTCTCCCAGCCCACACAGGTCCAAACGCACCCACATGGTTCTGTCCCATTACCTAGTGAACATCTAGAAGGTGAACTAGGACAAGCATGAACGTGGTTCAGCATGAACGTGCTCTAGACTAGAGCATGACAAGGCTGGGGGCTTCAGGTAGCAACACCTCCAAAAAAGGCCCGCCGTCCACCAGGAAACCAGAGGAGCAAGATAGGACGTCACGGAAGCAGTTAGGAGAAGTAGTGTCACCACCACATGTGCTAAAACACAACTGGTGGAGCAAAGCTTCTTTGGAAAGTCAAAGCCATTTTGGAGGGTGGCGGTTAAGGCCTGGAACCAGTTGTGGAATAAGGCATGATCGTGAGACCTCAGCCCCCGGATGTTCTATGTATAGTGTCTTACAGCAGCTAAGACCATAGGGATAGGCGTGTATAGCTGATGGGCTTCTGGAAAAAGCCAGCTGAGGGGGCTTCTTTAACTTTATTGCCATCAAAATTCTCATACAAAAGCAGACACAAAAAAACTAATTAAAAAAAAGAAAGTGTATAGACAGGGAAAATGTGAATCTACGTTACAAAACAAAGAATTTGGCAAAGTGCATTTCTCTTGCCCCCACCCCTATCATGTGATCTTATCCGGACCGTGTTTTTCATGTGTAGTTTAGTAGGATCACAGCGCTGAACGAGGGGTCCTTGTAGCGGGGGTCTCATTTGAGCAGCTTGGCCGTTGCCATGGAGGTCATGGAGGTCATGGTCATGGAGGGCACTGTGATGTCTCTGAATATTGGCTGCATGATGCCCATGTAGGAGGGCTTGTTCTGGCTCAGGGTCTCCATGATGGTCTGGCGCATGTCCCGTGTGGCGTCGCCGCGCACCGCCAACAGGGCCAGGATGTGCTCCTCCCTGAGGCAGGAGGAGGACAAGACGAGGGAGAGGAGCCTTGGTTAGATGTTATCAAGGGTATATAAACTCACTCTTCTTTATAGGTTGTATCAGCGATTCTGCGATTCTGTACGATCTCGGAGCATAGGCTGCTACAGAGACACGGTTTCGGCCTAGAATCGCTGATACAACCTTTAAGGTGTGACTTAAAGGGACACTTCACCCATTTGCATTAAAAGTTGCATCGTTAGAAACCCAGTCATATTTTTTAATGGTCGTGTAACTCATTGTCCCCTGATTAGGGAGAAATCCGTATTTACCTCTCACACTTCCTTATGCAAATGACAAAACTAAAATGTGTGTGTCATTTGCATAAGGAAGTAGCCTGGCTAACACCAGACTAAATCACAAAAGAGATGTAGTCTCATTTTCCTATTCACTATTCATTTTCCTGTAGAGGAGGCGTGGTTCCTGATCGTCCAGAGCCGTTCCTCCTCGTTGTGTGATTGGATATCAAAGAATCGCAAATTCTTGCGAAAGCAACCGGGCATAGCCACTGTTGAGTTGAGTTAGCGATGCCGTCATTAGAACAACATGCGAGAAAAACATACGAAAGAAGGCAGATTTACTTTGTAAATAGCCAAGTTATATACAGCTCATATGAGATGTGCTGCTCTACGGCAGACGACTGTATCAGTGTGTAATCAGTAATAGAGTTGAGTAAGTTGAATCATTGCGGTGCATGCTTTAGTTGTCTGCAATCCACAAGCCCTAAAAAGTTCTGCCTCTTCTCAGTCAAGAAGGCACCACATTGGAAATGTATGCTACTATTTGACTACATATATGGCCCACTTTCAATACATATTCATGATTCAACACGTGAAGTGGCCCTTTAAAGTTGTATCAGCGATTCTGCAGCAAAAAAACCCATCTCTGTAGGAAGCCTATGCTCCGAGTGGTTTGAAGTGGCCGGTTGTCTTTGTGTACAATTTTGGAGCATAGGCTGCCTACGGAGATGCGTTTTTTTGACGGCCTGCTCATGGGGCGGGAAGCTAGCTGATTGTGAGGAAAGATCAGATGAATGTGATCATTTATGTTTCGGACTAGAATCGCTGATACAACCTATATGTTGGTTAATGCTAATAAGCATTATTATATAGGATATACGTATATATATGTGTAAGTATATATTATGAGGGGTATGAAGGAATAGGGTAAGGGTGAGTTGGTTTGGGGTTGGACCTGAACTACTAAATCATATCCACATAAATATATCAGTAAAGATGAACACCAGGAGTAAATGATACGTGACCATAAGTTAACTGTTAATAAACTGTTAGGTAATGTGTATTATTACACTAACTAACATTAAAGAATGGTTGAGGAATGAATTTTAAAGCTTTCGGAGTGCAGGAGTTGAATGTTGAATGTGTGCTCATATGTGTGTGTGTGTGTGTGCGCGTGTGCGCCTTTACCTGATGTCAGGGTACTTGGACACCAGGGTGGAGACCTCAAGGTACAGCAGCGTGGGGTCGGTCAGCTTGAAGACCTCCGCGATGGCGGCGATGGAGTCACACAGGCGGTCCGTGTCCTCTCCCTGGAGGAGGGACAGAGAGGACAGGATCTCAGATCTCCCTTTCACACCGTCTCTAGGGGTCAAACTCAGTGCGCTGTAAAGGGCCGTGTTGGCGACGGTACTTCCACACAGTGTCATTAACTCCATGACACGTTTCATTTTTTAAGCACAACAAACGGCTGCCCAACTGGGTTGGGCAGCCGGCCAGAACAAGTTGGACCTAGTGACCTAGTGTTTCGGTTCTGGGCTGTGTTATTATGGCTGGCTTGAGATTTGCAGACCAAAGCAGTTACTGGCTTCGCGGAAATACCGTCTATTATCCCCACGAAAATACACCCTGACAATCATGCAACATTTTGGTTTCTGTTGTTTTCCTCCCCAGGAAAACAAATATATATACAAACTTTGTCATACACACACACACACAATCGCACACACACACACACACGCATGCACGGACGGCTTGCTTACAGCAGTGAGTTTCCTGAAGAGGAACTTGAACTGCTCCGCCTCCTTGATCATGCGGTCGGCTCCTTCCCGCCGCTCCTCGCCGTTCCTGAAGGTGATCCTCTTCTGCATGACAGCCTTGATGTACTCCACCACCACCCTGCGGTGGGCCTCGCTCGTCATCTCCTGCAGACACACGCGCCCGCGTCACACGAGCGTCACACACACCGTCGGCTAGGCCTGATAGGTGCCGCCATTTTGTTCTCAATAATATTGCAGACAGTTGGACAATCATAACAATAATATACAGTATGTATAAATAACGATTATGACATCATAACAACTTACTCTGAATTGTGTTTTCATATTTTAATGATGATACTTAACCGGAACCGGAAAATGTCAAAATTGTATTGTAGTGTGATTGTATATGAAACATTCACATTGGTGTGGACCATAGAAAGTCACTGCATTTACTTTTTGTTAGAATGAAGTTCAACAGTTGTCTAAAATTGCATTGCTTCAAATATATGGACAAGGTAGTTAGTATTCACTCTTTGAGCAAATACTCAATGAGGGAATACCTAAAGAACTGAGTATATAGGCTTCAGAGGGCTCACCAGGTTGTACGGTTTCTTGATCTTGTTGAAGTCGTTGAAGTAGTCCTCCACGGTCACGCAGATGGTGTCCACAGCGTGGGACCCCAACAGCCACTTCCTGGTCAGCAGCTCGTTCAGGTGGAGCTGAGGAGCAGACGGTAAGGGCTTAAATCACCATCACCCCATAGGAATTGATTTTAAGCTTTTCTCTAGCTTCTGAATATACCACTCGCAGTGGATGCGAATGGATGGCCGTTCATTTGCCTCCACTAAAAGTTTTACGTAATACAAGTAGTGCAGGAGCAGAGAATCCCCACACTCACATAAATACATTTCGGCCCACGTCCCTTGTGAGATTGAGGGGTATATCGTTTACCAAGCATGCACCAAAGTTGTATCCATTTAAAATGGTGCACTGTGGGAATGATCTGGCATATGTTAAGGCCTCATTAGAGTACCAGTAAAGGCATAGTTTTTAAGGATTTCATACATTTCTATACGAAAATCATTGATTATCTAACGTCAAACGATTTTATCATAGTATCGGTTGGAAAAGCTCCTCTTTCATTTCATCCGATCATAACACTGCTTACCTCCAGATCCAGGAACACTTCGTCCAGTAGGAACTGGCATCCTTCTTTGGCCACCTCGTTCAGGGTCTTCTCTATGTTAGCGTCGCTAGCGGTGGGCTCCGCAGACTGGGAGTACTTCCTCTTCAGGCTATTGATGGACTCTCTATGGAAGTGATCGAGAGTTCAACTATCAATTTGGAGTCATTACAGCATACTCATTAACAGATCATGCTTTTTCATTCCGCACTTTAAAGGTTGTATCAGCAATTCTAGACAGAAACATAAATGATCACATTCATCTGATCTTTCCTCACGATCCGCTAGCTGTCCGCCCCATAAGCAGGCCGTCAAAAATATGCATATGCCTATGCTCTGAGAACGGAGATTATCAGCGATTCTGCAGTTTGTTTACAAATACAGTTTGTCTTCGTGTACGATCTAGGAGCATAGGTTGCCTACAGAGATGCATTTCTTTGCTGCAGAATCGCTGATACAACCTTTAAATCACACCTTCAAGGTTGTGTCAACGATTCTAGGCCGAAACCGCGTTTCTGTAGGCAGCCTAAAACCCCAAAAAAATGGTACTAGGAAACAAATGGCAGAATCGCTGATACAACCTTTAAGATGTACAACCCGTGCCGAAAGGAGCAGTTACTGTTACTTTATTATTCTAATAACAGTTGCTATTATAGTTGTTGTTATTATTGTTTAGCCATGCTGGTACTCTGTGTGACCTACTTGAATGTCTGGCAGTTGTTAATGATGGCGATCATGTACTGGATGTAGCACTGAGGCAGCTGTCTGTCTCGCAGGTGGTCCTCCTTGTAGGCAATGGCCTCCTCTTTATACCTGCAAAACAAACGCATTCCTTCCTTTGAGAGGCCGGTCACATTGGCTTTACATTGGTGGAGGGAGGGCCCTTGACCTTGAACGTTCAGTGAAGCATCGCGTTGAGCAAATGAAGGGCAGAAAGAACCCACCTGATGAGGAAGGTGTTCATCTGTTTGAGGCACAGCTTGAGCACCTGCTCCTTGAAGCCTTCGTTGATCTGGGCTGCCACCTGGAGGTTCTGCTCAAACATCTGGAGAGAGGGAGAGACAGAGTTAAAACTTTGAAGTTCTGCTCCAACATCTGGAGAGAGGGAGGTTCTGCTCAAACAGGGGAGGAGGGAGAGTGTCCTCACCTGAAAGACGATTGCAGGTAGAGTGGTCTGGTAGTAGCCGTCCTGGTCAGCCTCGGGCTCCGTGTCCTTCTGCCAGTCCTTCTTGTCCGTTTCCAAAGCCTTGCGCAGCCAGCCAGTTATATTGGACTGTGGAGAGAGGGACAGGTTGAGAGAAGAGTTTGAACGTTAACTGGAGTCTTAAAGTTCAGGTTTTGTCAAATCACAAGTAAACCTCTAGATGGCAGCAGACCCGTGAGTAGTTACACCTTCAAAGTGAAGGGCATGCATTATTTGTGTTGGTTTAATAATGAATCCCACTGAAAGGATGGGTCATGTGCTTCTGTCACAATAGGTAAGACATTGGATTTATGATGTGATTATGAAGGAAATGCTATCCATTAAATTGCTATCCACTCCAAAAATATAGCTATCCACTCTATGGTATTGCACAATATATAAAAATGTACATATTTATATTAATACTCACGCACGCACATGTTTTCTGATTGATCCTCACAACAGCCTATGAACATTCAGATTCCTAGTGGGCCGGGGCCATCCCGTGCATCCCCATTGGCTGCTGTGCGCGCTACTCACGGTGAACGTCTGCACGTATTTGCTGAGTAGCTCATCCACCACATCCTGGGGCAGCAGGGGCTCTAGATGGTTCACATCACATTCCGAGCGAAGGTCTGGATGGCCCATCATGTCCACACTGAAGCGCAGACACAGACACACAAACACACACATTGTAATGGTAAGCATTTAGACAAACATGAATAGGTCCTGGATTCCTTGGGCAAAGATATACCGCGGGGATATCAATGGAAGGACTACTTTCACATCTGAAATAGAAGCTTCTATGGGGGCTCATTTTTTATAATTAATTATTTATTTATTTTTATTGTATCATTAGCTCGGGCAGGGACATTAATCCTAGAAGCATTACTTTGTGTTTGGTGAAACACTCTTTACATCATGAAATCAAACAATAAACAAAAAATAAATAAAAACTTCCGGTATCTGTGGCCGTGGCAGACCTGTAATGAGCCTGTCTAATTGTTTAATTCGTCCAGAACTGATTCAATTACCGACCGGTCTGGCTGGCTGAGTGCGGGTCACTTGCTCACGCACTGCCGTGCACTGATAGCTCTTGACCGGTGTCCTCCACTAGGCTAGGCAGAGCTATTGCTAAAGGGGTGAGATTTGTTTTTGGTTGATTACGTTCAAACTCTAGGTGACCCTGGTTTCTCCAAATTGCCAACTCTACCTTTAAATATGTTTAAATAATAGATTTGATTCTGCTAATACTATACCTTTTGCGACTACAAGTTAAAAGGGAAAATTACATTGTGCAATTCCAACCTGGATAAGTGTCATTCAAAGAGCAATTCCTTCACCCTAAAGTCTACCATATTCTCATTTACTGCTGCCATCATCTCCATGTCTGAAAGCATAATCTGTTCCCCTGGTAGTCACACATTCAACATAGTGACAGAATCAGATATGAGTGGTGTGTGTGTGTGTGTGTGTGTGTGTGTCTCACATACTACTTGGTGTTTTGAAAGCCCCACAAGGAAATGCATCCACTCTAATCCTCTCAATGCTACCGATGGCAGCACGCAATGCGTGAACACACTGTCACAACACAGCACGCGATGTGAGCTCCCACCACCATGCACATCGGTGGATTAGCCACACACAGCTTAGCTTGCATGCTACCCTGGATCCCATTCATGCAATGTGTGTGTGTGTGTGTGTGTGTGTCTGAGAAAGCAGGGAGCCCTTTTAAATATTGAGTTAATTGCTTTACGAAGCA
>JAOPJJ010000134.1:556602-570001 GCA_027122795.1 Enchelyopus cimbrius
CTGGGCGGAGGTTTCGTAGTGGTTTGATGTATGGATCCCCTCTTCTGGAAAATGTGTAGTTGGGAAGGGAAACGGGGAGGTGTAGGTTGAGACTGAACAACGCCAGGAGAGGCCGGTAGAAAAGGGGTTTTAACTACAGGTTAAAACCACCAGGACGTGGAGTCATGAGCATTAAGATAAGATTTAATTTATTAGTCCCAACTTGGGGAAATTCTTTTTTCGCTTTACTAATTACACACAGGCCTGAAATACATGCGCACACACAAATACAAACATAGACATGCAATGAGAGAAACATGCAATGGTGGTGCAGTTAGGGGTTAAGTGCCTTGCTCAAGGGCACCTCGGCAGTGCCCAGGAGATGAACTGGCACCTCTCCACCCCCTGGTCCACCTCCCCCAAAGAGCATGGTCTTTCTTATGATTTGAGATGAGAAAATATGTCACTGTGCTACCTGAACTATCGCACATCATATTGCCGCTTTAGTCACGTATCATCCTGATTCCATTGGAAGAAACTCCCATGACCATTCCAGTACCACTCTTGGGTTTGACACATTTAGTGGCACACTCTCCTATGTTAGGCCAGAATTTAACAGTCAGACAAAAAGGCCACACATTCCTTGCTAGAATATTCTGATGCTGTCTAGCTTTCCAAACCCAACAACAACAACACCGGATATCTCTTGTGAAATAGATAAACGTATAAAAGTAGAACTCATAAATCATTGCGGTCAAAACAAACCTCTAGGTCTGTCCGGCTGGTTCCACAAACTGACACCTCCTTTCCACCCCCCTCCTTAGGGATCGTTGCCGTGGTGATCTGCGTGGCCCTGGGCGTCCTGGTCTTCCTGGTGCGTCACATGTTCCGCCACAAGGGCTCCTACCACACCAATGAGGCCAAGGGGGCGGAGTCGGCCGACTGCGCCGACGCCGCCATCATCGTGAACGACCCGGCCTTCACCGAGACCATCGAGGAGAGCAAGAAGGAGTGGTTCATCTAGCAACGCTGGCCCGTTTCACCGAGAACAGGGACACCCGTTGACTCATGATCCGCACGGCTGTGTGGAGCGGATTTATCAACAAAAAAAGAAAAGTCAACAAAAAAAATGACCGCAACCGTCAACCCGATGGCTTTTTATTTCTGTTTACATGACGAAGGGCACGGCCGTGTGGTGAGGGGGTCAGATGTGCGTCATCCTGATCTTTCTACATCCTGTTGATCTGAAGCATACATCAGGGCCTTGAGATGTCCAAGAGGAGCCCTTTGTTTTGGGAGGCCCCCCGGATGTCCCCGGATGTCTGAGGATGTGGATATGAATTATGGGTAAATGAGTTTTATCATTTGTTTTACACTATTTGCTTGAATGTTCCTATGGTTGCCACTATTATTTTGTGTTTTTATTAGTTATTTGCTATTTATGTTCTTTTTGAACATGTTTATTTATTGATGCCATGCCAATGATTTTTTCAGTTGATACATTCTTTAGTTTTCTCTATTACTTTTGTTCCATTTTTGACGTCAATGTGTGTGTGTGTCTGTGTGTTTGCGTGTGTGTGTGTGTGTGTGTGTGTGTGTGTGTGTGTGTGTGTGTGAGCATGGGGGGCTTGTGTGTGTGTGTGATCATTTACCCTGCCTATCCTCAATGAACTTCGACAAAACCGCAGCAAGAAAAGCATATACTATGTCTTAACAGTATTCTTTGGACTACGAACGGAACTAGTTCAAATTTCATTTTTTTCCACCTGGTAAAGTGTCTTAATGAGCTTTGATTGTATGTAGAACTGTTCAATGTTTGCATCTTTTTTAAACACACTATGTATTCTGAAATGTTTTCTTTTTGATTCATTGCCAAATTTAAGAGTTTGATTTTTTTAAAGAATATTCTTTTTTGTCTGGGTCTATTTTGTCCGTCGAAATGCTATGAGCCTACATCGGTGAGGGGAGATGAAGTCAGTAGCTGTGAGTAGCAACATCAGTTCAAATGCACTGTGAAGTGGTCAAAGGCGTGTGCATTCACGAACCGTACAACATTATTACAGAGGAATTATTTTCAACTGGTGATAATAACAGAGATGTAGTTGATATTGGGGATGTTTTCTTAGTTTTTCAACACTTATTGTATAAAACTTTGAATAATATAATTATCTTCAGTTCCCCTGGATTATGGTTTTGATTGACAGATACTCTTAATTTTTTCGAATGTCAGAAAGAACCCGCATTTTGGTTTTAGGATTCAAATGAATGAAACTCGTTGAATGCTTGTAATTCATGTTTAAAAACCAACCTTTACAATGTAGGACACATTGACATGTGATTGTATTTAATGTGCTTCTCTCACTACACCGATTTCCTCCTCCTGGCATTGTGTAAAGCGAATTTCACATTTCTTACATGTTTCTTTCTAGTTTTCATCCACACAATGTTTGTTAATCACAAACGCACAGCATGTTTATTTTTTACAATCTTTTGGATATCAACGGTCATATTTTGCTGCATGCAAAACATGCCTTATATTAAATTTGGACTGAAACCCTGGTCATGCGTGAGCGACCCACCATTACGTCACTTACACACACACACACACACACACGCTGTATTTCTAAGGTGGTGTTGTTCTGGTGGTTAGTTTAGTGCTGGGTGGCTTTAAAATCATACACATACGTACTGTTCCATTATTTTCTATTGCACAGCATTTCATTGTCTCCTATTCATGGAAGCCTTGATGGTTTTTTTGTTGTTGAATGAGTTGAAAAGTTACCTCACATGGACTAAGATAAACTAATAGGAATTCTGGGCCCATCATCACAAGTATCAGAAATAAAGCATTACATAAAGACTACAGAACTCCAAAATAACAATTTCCATGGATAAAATGACAATATACAACTCGTTTTCGACATGTCTGAAATAAATGTTTTTTCTCTTTCTGCAAATCAAATTTGGTAGTAACTCATGACTTAATTTGTCAATATGTTGTGAAATTCAAAACACTTATTTATTCACTTCTTTATTCATTCATGAAGTAGATGAATTGATTCTCTGAAAGAAAAAAAATAGTTGTTTTTGCCTATTTTTCCCCTCATTACTAGCATGTGGCTATAAGATGAAGGCCATCTTGAGAAGCCATTCTGATGAATAGCAAACTTGTAATGCACCTTGATCCAACTCCCTCTCTGCATACTGCGATATGTAGACCACATGTTATCCCGTAAAGGCCACCCATACCGATTTGTAAATGTACTTTTGTTTGTTATGTTGGGGCTTTGTCAACAACACAGTTGTTGTGTTGGTTTTGGTTGCATTGATGCAAAGTACTGACCTCATCCTTCTGAAATAACATTTTTAAAACATGTGACATGACAGTTTGTGTCTAAATCTACTTCTAAATAACTTTATACTTTCAATTCTGGGGTATTTTGCAAGGGGTCTTTCGCTCAACATATTTCAATGCAATTAGCTTTCATATTTTTTCAGGGATGTCTGCCTCATGGTCTCTGAAGGGGCCATGTTCCACGACATGAAACGCATTCTGCTATCACTTTGGTTTCGAACAACTCTGACTAGCAAATAAAACAAGCCTTGCCATTTTGTGTACGTTGATCCTTATGAACACAACAGCTGACCGCACTCCATTAAAATAACCTTTTATTCATTGACAGTATAAATGAAAAATACAGGATAAAAAAAACATTTGCTAAAAATAACATCCTTAAAAGTCAAACCCAGGGTCTTGGCTAGCCATCAGACTTGATGAGCCCCCCAAAGTAAGCGGTGATGGTCTTCAGTTTGTTGTTGAGGAAGTTCTGCTCCACCTCTACCCGCCCGCCTGGTCCAGCCAGAGAGGCGATCTGAGGAGAGGAGCGCATGGCTCATTATCACAGGGGAACGCTACAGCAGCAGCTACACAAAGTAGCTGCCCCCCAAATAAGTAAACTAGCACTGGTGCAATGGGTTTTAAGTAAGACTGCAGTATTTTAGGCAGTTTTTTTTATGTTGCCAATCCCTACAGCTGTTGATATTGAATCAGAATTTATTGAATTGAAGATTTTAATTGAAAATCCTTTGCTAGTCCCACAAACGGGGAAACTTAGAGTCACAGCAGCTTATATACAAGAAATCAACAGAGAATGTATATACTACATTCAATGTATATACACACAACAATAATAATAATAATAATAATTAACGACAACACAGAATTTATAAAAATGTGTGAAATATGATATTAACATCAATTGACAAAGGTTGTTGCCATGGAGATAAATTAAGTGAAATGAAACGAAACACAAACGTACCTGGTTCATGTCTGCATTCCGAGGCAGGAAGTACACAATGTCGTCAGAAATCAGCTTGGACAGTCGGAAGATCTCAAACGTGCTATTGGTTAAGGAGAAAGACACGTGAAGTCGAAGTAGAATATGTAACCCAATATAATATCAAAGCAGAAAAAAAGCATTTGAGGGAAGTTATTAATTTCAAATGGATGTGTGGAGGAAACACGCCGCTATGAAGTCACATGACTACAACAGCTTGAGTGCTCGCGCGCGATTGGTCGTCTCCCACCCCCGGGGCGGTTCCGTAAAGGATATCCCTCGGGCTGGATCATGGTCCTGATGTCGAACACCTCGGCGGTGAGGTAGTCCGGCCCGCCCCAGGGCGGCGACAGGAACACCACGTCGCCACGGAGACCGGGCGCCAGCTGCAGGAAGTCACCGAGAAGGAAGTCGATGCGGTCGGCGACTCCGTACACCTCGGCGTTGTGGCGGGCCAGCGCCAGGCGCTCCGGGTCTATGTCGATACCGATGACTGGAAGGAGTGACGCAGTTCTTTAGCGGGCCATTGTTATGAGGTCGCAAAAAATTGTTACTCCTCTGTTTATTCACACACAGACTAACTTACCAACTTGAACGCGATATCCAACTGTTTTAATAGTTTTTATTCTCCAAGCTAATTTCTTTCGCAGAAAGAAATGAGCTTAGCTTGAGTTAGCTAGATTGCCAACATGCAGGTCGCTCGTCAAAGTAGACACAGAATTACACTCCAAAAGTGATTATTGCCAGATAATCTTTGTGGCTGTAGAATGCACTTGGCGCATGTGAAAAGACTCACCCCGCTTCCCAGAGAGAGCAAACTGGATTGCGTTCCCCCCCACGCCACAGAAGGCGTCTATGACCAGATGGGAGTCCACAAAGCTGTCCTTCACCCTGAGGGCAATGTGGTGGGCGATCCTCTCTGGGGTGACCGAGAACCAGCCCTCTGGAGGAACATTACATTGTTACAACGCTGCACTGTTAAGGAGATATACAAGGGGACGTGAGCTGGCGCTGATGTAAGACAATCAAGACAAACCAGACATCCACCCAGTCAATCAACCCTTGTGTGTGGCGTGTGACATGATGGCTGGTGTGCATTTGGGGATCGAGAGATACCATCATGGAAAGGTCAACAATAACACAGAAATCTATAGATTTGTTTTCCAAATGCACGCACGATCGCGCACACACACACACGCACGCACACACACACACACACACTCTCTCACCGTGGTCCAGGCGGATTCCCTCGTCGAAGCGGGAGAAGAGGCGGTACCGCTGGGCCCAGTACTTGGCCAGCTCCGGCTCCGCCATCATGTCCGCCGGCATGTCCTCGCCACGCCCCCTTCGCCACTTCCTCCGCATCTTCCCCGCCTTCCCGCGCTTCTTCGTCCTTCCCACATCCCCGTCTTCCTCCTCCTCCTCCCCGCTGGGCGCTGGCCGCATGACACAGAATTGCATTTCATTCACTCCAGGATTGGATAGACTAAACAACGAGATATCAGCATTGATGAAAGATATTACAAATCTGTTTACAAAGCATTTAAAGCCATTTACTGCAGGAATACCACTGATATATGTAAATGGTAATGGCTTTTTTCTACAACAACGTTATACTCAAAGCGCTTTACAATGAAATACCTCACTTTCACCCATTCACACAGTGACAGCTGGTCAACCATTCAAGGCGACAGCCAGCATGTCGGGAACAGGTAGGGGTTACGTGTCTTGGTCAGGGACACCTCAGCACTCAGCTGGAGGGAGGAGGAGCAGGGGGTTCGAACTGGCAACCTTCCGGTTACTGAACAAGCAGCTCTACCCCCTGAGCTACTGCTGCCCCCACTGCTGTAACGGCCCCCAGGGGCCCTCCAAAACTTGGATTCCAAACTCTCTTAATGTGACAGCCCACCATTTAACCATTGGGCTGGAATGACTTCTTGCAATGAAATGCTCACCTGCATCTCCCTCAGGTTTGTCTGGCAGGAGATAGTCTGGGATGTCCAGAGTGAAGATCTCCCGACCCGCCTGCTTCTCCTCGCCGTCCAGGTCCTCCTGCGCCATCTCCTCATCCGGCTCCTTCACACTTTCAGCCTTCACCTCCTCCACCACCCTTTTCCCCTCCTCCTGCTCTTCCTCTTCCTGCACCCTGCTGATCGTCTCCGGCAGAAGCATCCCCTCCGGTGGGTCGGTCTCACATGGGGCCGGGGAGTCCTGCCTGCTCGGGTCCCGGGAGGATCCTGCGAGGCCCGGGTCCGGGACCATGACCCCCTGCTGCTCCCGCTCCCTCTGGGCCTTCTGAAGGAAGCCCTGCACCTAGCCACACACAGGGGGGGGCAACACCTCTGGGATTCAGTTTAGGTACAAAACTATGTCAAAGGAAAAAATAGGTCAACTTCTACACTAAGTATGAATATTCATAAGTAGGCAATCCATTGGAAAAGAAACGTTAATAAATAATTAAAATAATTCAAAGGCTCCACATAAAAAGTGTCAAAATACAAGGCATACATTCCACTGGGAAATGGTTAACAACAAATGTATGAACTAAACTAGGGTTTCTCAACGGGGGCGGTACAGCCCCCTGGGGGGCGTTCGTACAACCTTGGGGTGCGCAGTGAATGTAAGAGTTTTTTTGTTGTTGTATTTTTACATTTTAAACTTTCATATTTTCAAATATTTTTGGTGCAAAAATAGGCTCCCTGAAATAAATAGGCTATTTTCATTGATGGGTTTCTAACCCCTCTACGGTCTCAGCTACATCTGACTGTTTATCTCTATGCTCAGTGGTCATACAGCGAAGTTCGGTCCTGCACACGCTCGGACTCACGCTACATCAGCTACCGTCATGACCTCTATCGTAACGCCAATCAACAAAACCCAAGTTCACATGTTAACAGTTTGCGGGTTAATAGCCCGTTTTCCTCCTTCCACTTGCTGTTGTTCGGCTCCAGCTGCTCTGAGCGTAGTCTGGACTAAAAGGCCGTTAGTCGAGACTACGCTCAAAGTAAGGTCAGGGGGGTGTTTGCTCCAAAAAGGTTGAGAACCACTGAACTAAATATTAAATACATTCTCCAAACAATTACATATCCCACATATAATGATCTCAGAGCCTCGTCGTGAAACAACGTCTGTTATGACAAAGTCATAAAAGATGTAAACTAACCTTCTGCAGGGTTGCGCTGATGCGCGGCGGCGTGGCGTCCGGGCCTTCCTCGGTAAAGAAGGTGTGTTTGTTTAGCTTCTGGACGGCTCTCCCCGCTGCGTTAGCGCTTCTCTTACTCTGTAAGCGAGCGGCGCGACCTCCTCTGCTCTTCTGGCCCGGGCTGGGTTTGAATGTAAGAACGCTGTCGAACCTGCACACGCATGCAGTCACACACACACACACACACACACAAATACACACACACAAGCACAAACAAACACACACACACACATGCACAAACACAATCAGTCAGACAAATGAATGGGAGCTCAGAAGAATTGTATCCACTTGAGAAATGGTGCCAAATTGTACAAGGTTAGCAGGGCCATAAGAACAAATAATAATAATAATAATGTCATGTAATAGAAAGAGCAATACAAAAGAACTCTGCATGTACTGTACACGAGTAAACAATGTATCTAGTTCAATGGCATTAAGCAATCAAGATATTTACATTAAAGGAAATACATTGAGGGACAGGTAAAATAGGGTCGAACCAACTCGAACATTAGAAAATCAAAGAGAACTCAGACTCACAGAGCATCCGGTCTGCGCTTGAGACCCAGTTTATCCCAGGCCTCTTTCTCGGTCGACAAACCAGGAAGCTCTTCCACATCCAGCTCATGACTGCAATTCCAAGTGCAATACAAAAACAAAGTCCATTATATATATATATATATATATACATATATACATTCTCTGTTGATTTCTTGTATGTAAGCTGCTGTGATTTCCCCGTTCGCGGAACTAAAAAAGGATTTTCAATTAATTGTTCAACATCAGAGATCATAAACCCAAAGTAATGGTGCGCCACAGAAGACCATTACACAGTAATGTATACGCCATGTACAAACCCAAAATACCCCAATAGTCCATCTGACAAAAAGCGTTTTAAGCAGAGCAAGCACGTCTGGATGCAATATATCCCTAACTGTGTCACCACTGTGATTAAAGACTCATACCTCCTCTTCAGCTTGGCACCTCCCTCTGGAAGGTCGTCCTCCTCATCACCCGCACCCCCTCCACTGTGAACCGATCTCTTGTCGGCTCCACCGCGGGCGCTCTGGGTGCTGCTGTTCTGCTGGGAACCTGTAGCCACAAAGATACACCTTGGAATCAGGACAAAGCCACAGACAAAATGAATGAATGAATGTGGAGGCCAGGGCATCTCTGCGGCACTTCATTCATAACGAGACAATGAATTAAAGGTTGTATCAGCGATTCTCAAGCCGAAACATCAATTATCACATTCACCTGACCAATCACCTTCAGATCCCACTTCCCAAACCCCACAATACCCACCCGATGTCGGTGATTGGTTGGAATACAAAATATGTTATGTTTTGAGTGCGTGGTTGGAGCATTTGTGTTTTATGTAGATCTCGGAGCATAGGCTGCCATCAGAGATGGGTTTTTTTGAGGGCCTGCTTATGGGGCGGACAGCTAGCAGATCGTGAGGAAAGATCAGATGATGTTTCGGCCTACAAACGCTGATGCAACCTTTAATGTTTACACGTTGTACCCTGATAAAATTACAGCTGTTGCTTTAAGGATATTGCTCTTGGCCGTAATAGACAGCCAGAGACAGAACCTTTTCCCAGCTCCCTGCTTACCCGTATGCTCTGCACCAGTGCTGCCGGAGCCCGCACTCTTGGGAGAATTTCCGCCATCGCTGGGTTCCTCGTGGCTGCCCCCCTGCTCTCCACCGCACCCTGGACCACCCGCCTCTCCCTCGGGGGAGTGGAGACTCATCTCAACCATCCGCTCCACCAGCCCACTCCCCTGCCTGTCCTCCGTTTGTCTCTCCTCCCCCTCACAGCCAGCACTTTGGCAAGTTGCTTCCAGCTGAGCGACCTGTTCCCTGTTCCCATGATGCACTGCTTCCGCCCCACAGACTCCATCATCGTCTAGGTGGTAGTTCCAGCTTGCTTCGGGTTCTCCCTCTGTCCCTTGGTCCGGGCCCTCCTCCCCGTCGGGGCCCCCGCTGCTGGCCGTCCAGCCCTGCGCCGCCCAGTACGTGTACTGCTCCCAGTAGCCGTAGTAGGCCTCTGCGGCGTGCTGGTCCCAGGCCGCCCTAGTGTCGCTGTCGTCTTCCCAGGGAGGGGTCACTGTCTCTGGGTGCTTCTCCAGCCAGCCCTGCCACAGCAAAGCCTGGCCTTGTTGAGCTGAACGAGAGGCACGACACAAAAATCAACAATTGAATCTTGTGACGGGGGGGGTTATATATAGCGTTTCATTCAACGCACACTACAATGAATATTTCACATTCACCCATACATTCACACACTGACAGCGCTGTCTGAATGTGGTCAAGGCGACAACCAGCACATCGGGAACAAGTAGGTTTAGGTGTCTTGTTCAGGGACACCTAACACTCAGCTAGGAGGAGCCAGGGATCAAACTAACAACAGGTAGGATTGAAGACGCCTGAACCCTACCTGCTCTAAAATTCATATTAATCAGATTGCACCATTGGAACCTGCTATGCACCATGTGACCTGCTCACCCCAGTAGGTCTCCCATCCGTCATCCTGTGTCTCCACTCGCGTCTCCTCTGGTGCAACGCCCACCATCTGCCCGTCTGCTGGGAAATTTGTATTTTTTACTGTTTTACTGTTTATTCATAGCTAGACCAGAACGGCACACACATGAGATGTATTACCTTGCACTCTTTCACGCTTCTTGTTGGCTTCTTCATTTTCTCCCATGTCGACCGCGCCATCATACTCATCATCTGCTTCTGCTGGTGCTGCCCAGTGACTGTGAGCCCTCAGCTTCACTCTCCTCCCCTGTCAGAAAAAGTATTGAGTAGAATGCAGGGTCGTGTGAGAAATTCAGCATTCATTGTAGAAGCCATCCATACGTAGTTAAAGCACTTAAGCAGAAAGCAGCATCAGCTTGCTCTTACGGTTTTCTTTTTTACAGAGGAACTTGCAAAGGCGACAGGTAGACCCATACTGGCCATCAGCTGGGCCTCTTCGTCCAACGGTTCATCTTCCTCCTCCTCTTCCTCCTCTACTTCTTCATCTTCTTCAAAGTCATCATGTTCTACAAAGAAATATGGGAAGAAATTAATGTATTGGTCTTGTTTAACAAATGTATTTACTTCAAATGTAATTCCGAGAAGAACTGTTCTTAATTATGATCAGCGTTTCAAACCATATTTTTCTGCGGCGACATACCTTGTGGTTCAGACGTAGCCTTGTTAGAGCTCAGGTATCTGTTGTCAGAGCAATATAATTCACGATCCCTAGAAGTGATGGGGTAAAGGAACAACTTCAATTCTTAATAAGATCATCCGTTTCTTAAATACGAGAACATGACAGACAACAGGAAGGGATTCAATTGATGGTCCGTTACACTGAGCCTACTTACTGTACAAAGGCTCTGGAACAAAGGCAATGGGTGGTTTGCTCGTCAGATTTGTTCGAGGAAAAGAAAATATCGGCAACCAAACTCCAACGGCTCTTTTCGATCAGCATGTTGATAACGGGTTGTCACGATAACGAAGTGTATGTATGTCCTTCATTCATAATGATAAACGTGTAAAACGTGGTTATCCTGAACAGACGTGTAAGTCCACATATATATGAGAATGATAAAGTAACACAACACAACTGCATGTGTATATAACAAGTTACCGTTTCAGGTGTGACTAGAACGTAAACACATGATGAGAGAAACACAGAACCCGTAAATAACCCAACTTCCGGATATTTTCAGGGATAGGAGTGTCACACCGAGAAGGGTCCGGGTAGAGCAGTATATCGCTACTTCGGTCAGATCTACCTGGCAGCCCATGATTCAAACGAAATATTCATTCAAAGGTAGGCATCTGTAGATCCTGTGGCTATGCATTCTAAGAATGAAATACATGATTTTCAGATAATAATGATAATAATAATGTTTTATTGGTATAAAATAATGCAAAGATTGTTGTTACATACACGTTATGTTAAACGAGTGACAGTAATGTCAGCCAGAGGTTGCTGTCAAATGACTTTATAATGCGATATCGATCGATCGGTTTCAAGAACTGTCACCGTGTGACATGTGACAGATCATGTTTTTAATTTTATTTTTTATTAATGAATACAACAAACGATTAAGTAGGTTTGTTCTTGCCTATATACTTAGTAAGTGGAGCCCATTTAGGTAAATGTAGCCACGTTGCCAAATGTCTGTTCACTGTTTTTACGGCGCTATGAACCGAGGTACAGGCAGTATTATTACGATATGTTGCCAGCAGCGTTACAATATTGTAGTTTTAAACCTGTTGATACTTTTGAATGTTTATAAGCAACACATACGTTGCATGTGTTGCTCTAGCATTATATATTGCACATCATGTTCTTTACCAGACTGGATATAATATGCATTGAAATCAACTAAAAACACGTATACAACGTGATCATTTTAGACACTATCACAATCAATATATACCTGAACAATTGTCATTGAGCAGTTATGTGATGTTCCTTTGTTTGGTGGCCTTCCTGTTACTAGGCTCAGCCTGCACGTAGCTAAGCTGCGGGCAAGGAAGCTGGTGAACTCTGCAACTAGTCTGGTTGCTGGCTAGGATACCAGTATGTCAGACGTCGGGAACCAATCCTGCTTTTCCACTGCGGAAAATTATACCTCCTTCCTGGTATGTCTTGTTTGTGTTTGTGTTTGTGTGTGTGTGTGTGTGTGTGTGTGTGTGTGTGGACGTGTGTGTGTGTGTGTGTGTACATAAGAGAAGCAGAGTTAGACTGAGATAATAAGAGTGAAGAAATATGCCCTGCAGCTAAAGCTGCTGAACTGTGACTGCCCTAGCCTGTACCCAGAGTATTTATCCAGTACTCATCTGCTCATATTAAAGCCAGGGTAGGCAATTTGTGGAAATCAGTCTGCATTCGCAACTGAAAAAAATCCTTTCCTCCCAGGTGTGTGTGTTCCATGCCTGGGAGGATTGGGCTGGACTGGGCAAGGTGGAGGATTACCTCAGCGTCATGGAGTACCTGCTGTGGGTCTTCACCCCTCTGGCTGTGGTCTTCATCCTGCCCTTCCTCATCGTCATCCTCCTCTACCTGTCCATACTCTTTCTTCATGTCTATAAGGTACGACCTCTGCATGGATAACTGGTAAAGGATGGAAAACAGAGAAAAGTGAAGAACGCAAGCCTGATTACTACGACCCTGGTGAAATCCTCAGGGGAGAGTAGTGGGTTTGACACGCGTCTGTCTCTTGCTTTGTGACGCAGAGGAAGAACCAGTTGAAGGACGCGTACTGTAACAACCTGTGGGACGGAGCCAGGAAGACCCTGGCTACTATCTGGGACGGCCACGGGGCCATATGGCACGGTAAGGGATTGGCAACGGGATGGGAGCTGGGTTGTCTCTCGATGCTGTGAAAAGAAAATGTACAGGGTTATTACATTATTTGTTTGACATAAACTGCATGTACAGTATATAGATACTGTGTGCGTGCGTGTGTGTCTCATTTCCAAAATTGTTTCTTGTGGAGAAACTCGCAAATGTGAGTGTGATCGCACTGGTGTTTTAACTAAATAAACATCACTTGGCAGCCGACGATGCGGCACTTTTATTAGAACCGACGTTGCAGTCCAAGTCCAAAAGTGTACCTGTGAAAACAGAACTTTTATAACATTATATATATTGGGTGGTAAAGAAGAGGACAGGGAGGCTGTCGATGATTTCTCAACCTGATTTCTAATTGATTCTTCTATGATTTACTAGCTATTACAAATACCCGTCCTTCAGCCTGCTGCCCGTGCTGTCCAAATAAATACAGTTTATTCTGTATATTGGAATCTCCACGTATTTCAAAGGATAAAATTGAATGTGGTCAAGCAATCCGAAG
Source organism: Enchelyopus cimbrius (assembly GCA_027122795.1). Classification (NCBI taxonomy): domain Eukaryota; kingdom Metazoa; phylum Chordata; class Actinopteri; order Gadiformes; family Gaidropsaridae; genus Enchelyopus; species Enchelyopus cimbrius. Next base: position 569,983 of record JAOPJJ010000134.1, read on the forward strand.
TAAAGCATACAAAAGCATA
>JAOPJJ010000134.1:661999-673010 GCA_027122795.1 Enchelyopus cimbrius
CCCCCCCCCCCCCCCCCCCCCCGCCCGGGGGCCCCCCGCCGCCTCACTGCGCCCTCCCTCCAAACCCTTGCCCCCGGGGGGGGGGGGGGGGGGGGCAGCAGGCTCAGATGTCCGATGGTCTGACAGGGAGCAGCGTCAGACGTTGTGGTTGGGGTGGTGCGTGCTTCAGATTGTCATGGTGACATCCACAGACAAACTCTTGGGTGGAGTCCCGCCCGTCACAGCGGTATGGAAACAGACTTTCGGCTGAACATTGGCGGCATGGCGACCGAGGAACCACTGACGGAACGGTCTAGAATTGGCCGTAGTGTTGTTCTCAGAGGTTCTGTTTGTGTGTGTGTGTGTGTGTGTGTGTGGTGGGGGGAGATGTGGCAACATGTTCCATGCGGGAGGGAGTAGTAGGTGGCTCTATGTTGTGCACAGATGTACTGAATGGGCAGAGAATGAAGGAGAGAGTAGAGCTTTGCCGCCAGTTGTCACAATACAGACGCGTGCAAAAGAGGGTGTGGTTAACTCCAAGAAACTGAGATGGACCAATGAGTGACAGGATCTGAACCAGGCTTACGTTCCCACCAAATGTCAAAAGAAAGGAGGTGGGCAGAATAAAAGGAATCATTGGTCTTTGGGTGCTATGATAATGAAACGAGAAAACCACGCACCTTTTCCCATTACAAAGACACCGTGTACTCCACAGGTATCTAAGAGTTTCTGAATAGAAAACTGGCCTCATTGTAGCTGTAAAGGCAGAATTGCTACCTCCCTTCCGGGTTGGTTAAAAGCCCTTATCTCAGTGATGATCATTCCAGAATAGGGTCTGCAACTTCCAAAGGCCATCAATGCCCATTTGTAACCATCATATCACACAAATAAAAATAAGCAGGTACTACACTGACTGAAGATACGGAACAGTCGGACCTTCGACTGGTAACGGACAGGCACAGAAACCTACAGGCGGACAAAAGTGACATCAAGAGGGCTTCGTCATTTGCCTCAGTCACTCCAGTGCTGGAACTTTGTTGGGGCGTGTGGTGTGTATTCAAGGTGTAGCTGAACTTTGCCCATGGTCAGTTGGCAACACAGGTTACTGCAGCTACCTGGCAAAGTGCCGTAAAATCATCAAAATCAATCAGAGTCTGCATCGCTACCTGGAAAGGGTCAACCAATACCGGCATTCCGCCACCTTTTTACCTGGAGGCGGCGATTTCCACCTTCGTCCGCGCGATGGCGGCCGCCCGGATGGCGCCCTCCACGGCGCGGTCCACCTTCTGTTTGGTCTTGGCGTTCTTCATGGGGATCAGCTGTTTCCGTATGCCCCGCGCCAGCACATTGTTCTTGTACTTGCCCTCCTCCTTGTTGCCGTCAGGGAACACCGTGCAGCCGTAGCCGTGGCGGCGGTTGTTCAGCCACTCGCCCTCATACTTCATGCCGTTGGAGCGCTCCGACACGCCGAAGCCATTGCGCTTGTCGTTCTTCCACTCGCCCATGTAGGACTCGGTGGTGGTGGCGTCCACGTTGTCCTCCAGGGGCGCATAGTCGTCCGCCCCGTCGCCGTCCCCGAAGCTGAGGGTGGAGTTGGCGTCGCTGGAGCTGATGCGGCTCATGGTGGTGTCGCTGCGCGCCGAGCTGCGCTTGCTGGAGATGGACGAGCGGGAGTCCGACTTGCGCAGCCGCTGGAGGCTGCCAAAGATGGAACCGCGGCGGAAGAGGCCCTTCTTGCGCTCGGGGCCCTCACCGTCCGAGTGGAAGTTGAGGACGAAGCCGCCGCGGGTGCCGGTCGGGCCGTCGGACGCGCCATCGAGCAGGGCCGTGCCGTTGCTCTGCTCGCTGCGCAGGGAGGCCAGCGAGGTGCGCAGCGGCGAGCGGATGACGGTGGCCATGCCGTACGGCACACTTTGCCGCACGCCGTAGCCGTGCCGCATCCCGCCCGTCCACTGGCCCTGGTAGGTTCCTGTAGGGGGACGAGGGGAAGGAACATTCAGAGCATGTGAAGACCTGTTCGGCGAGCTCAAACAGAGATGGGTGTAATGGACTTAGGACATTCTCGTTTAAATGAATAATTATTTAGCTAGGCTCTATGCTGTTTCCGTTTAATCAAACTCTATATGCAATATTTTATATTTTGTAAGCACCAGCAGTTAGGAGTTAAATGCAGCCTTCCTAATGTAGTGGTCATTGATTTTGGTAAATCAATTTGATACAAAAATGGATCACCGTGTGACAGATTCCAATCGATTTCTGGGATGTGGGAGTATTCTGACAGCCCGGTGAACTCTGACTAACCAGCAACATCCCCCAACTCTAAAAGTGTACGTGTTTAATCCTGACCCTCACACCCATAATCACTGCATGGGTGCAGCCTAGGCATGCAACACGGTGACCAATAGATACACTATGAATAAGCCAAGAGTTACAAAGGGTGGGACATGCAACGTTTGCATGTTCTCAGTGTTTTGATGGTGTGGAGGAGTGCATACTTAACCTCTGACATGGGCTACAGAGGCCAATTGATGCGCACACATTTTGCAACAAGTTTAAATGGAATACCCTGAATTCATTTGAATGAGGGCTCCAATGGTACACTTCTTTTTTTTTTTTACTTTCACACTGTATTTGTTTTTTGAACAGCCTACATGATGGATGCCTGGGTCGTATTTTAAATATATAACTCTCTGAAGACCTCTGTGCATTTTGGACCAGAGGGCTGGCATCAAACTGGAAGTGATAAAATGTGTTGTTCAGTTGTTGTCTGTTCTCATATGGGCATTAAACTGACAGCGCTTGCATTGCAATCATTGCAGTGACTTCTGAAACCACATTGTGTGATAGCATATAGGCTATAAGCTGTAACAGGTGTTATTCTAGTACAGTATGTAACTGCTGTCCAGATCAAAATGTAAAAGCATGTGATTCAAGCGCTGGGATTTAAAAAAAACACTCTGATTGGCACACTAAATAGCACAGTGTATTCCGATTGAATGCACAAAAACAAATAGCAGTAGACAGAGAAACCAAACCTTTGTTAAATAGACTTTCAATCTAGGCAATAGCAACGGTGCTGAGCTGCTATAACAGGGCGTTCTGCAGGCCGGTACTGGACAGGACAGGTGGCCGCTGGCGGCACCATGTTATGGCCCTAACAGCATCAGCCTGCAGCTAGAATATGCTATTTTAAAAGATGGAAGTAACTCGAGACACTGGGAAGTCTGCCTGGAGGCCAAACATAACTACAGCAGCTATCTTGCTATGTGAAATAAGCCTGAAGCCTGACTGGAGAGACGGAACTTGGATTAAACATAAGAATACGGTTCATGGTATAGAGAAGGGTACAATTATCATCATTACTTTTGACCTGTTAGTCAATTTCGGTTGTTTGGAATGGTTTAGAACAAAAATATAAACAAATGCATAAGGACCATGAAAGATCACGCAAACGCTCATGACATAACGTTCGCATTTCAGCAAGCGCCAAAACCTTAAAGCCTTGTGATTGAACTTCTCTGCCACCCAAAGCACAGAGCACCAACATGTAGGCTATATTTAGCTGTACCTCCAAGGCTCTGGCTTTCATGAAACACACTTGTGCATAGGGGTCAGTTTCCATCTGTATGGAACTGTGCACGTTGTTTGCTTGCACTCAATGGATACAAACATGATGCACTTATTTTCTCCTTAAGACTCCTTAGACATCATCTCACATAAACATCCTCTGGCTTATGGTACGGTACTTTAGTATTTTATATCAGGTGAAAAGGGATTTAAGGTTCCCCCTGCCAATCAAATCTGACTGGGAGACAAGCTCAGAGCTGTCTTGGTCGTATATCTTGAACAGCACAAAATGTAATAAGACCGCTTAAGCAGGGTTAAGTTAGGCCCACGACATGTTATAAAAACAAAATGATTAAATTAATCATTAGTTGTAGTTGTTTCCTTTGATTTAAACTCTAAACATAAACTTACGGCTTACTAGAATTAAACTATGTTTTACAAACACTCCTCCCTCGTTGACACTGGCTTCAGACTACCGCTAGAGCAGCAGAGCAGCTTATGGTGCTTATCCACGATGAGCCTCAACATGAGAAGCATCTTCTTGACCTGCTTACAAACGAGCTCTGCACGATTAGCATCTTCATAACCCTCTCTCCTTAACTCATGCCAACAGTTTAACTATATCATCTGGCAGCTTCTATCTCTAAAATAGTCTGTCCCATGTAAACGGGGAAGGTTACTGTTGATAACTTTGAATCTAGACTGAAAACCTCCTGCCTCATCTCTGGGCAGATTCAAGCCAAGCCTCATGTGATTGCTCCCTAATAACCTACATCCTTCGTTAAGGGACAATAGTCGGGTCTTCCTATATGTGCATTTGACCATCAAATATCACTCCATTGTTCCGTCCCGTCTATTATAGTTCCATAAAGATGCATCTACAGTGACCAACACCTGAACACTGCTTCAATGCATTTAAAACATACATGTTCAAACCTGATCACAATGATCACATGGTAAACATGACCACACCAGTTGGTGATTGAAATGACAGTAAAAATGTGCTTGTGTATATTTAGAAGAAAGACTCCTGATGCTACCTTCTTGATAACTCCTGGCAAGCTCACACTCCATCCTATATTTGCGGGCTCCTGTAGGATAGCCTAACAACAAACGCCATCCCACTCCATAGTTGACTCTCTTATTGTGTTACGCACTATGTGTAATTCATCATGTACAACGGTATAACAAAACACGTGACAAGGGCAGTGCTATTGGAGGACTTCGCTACCTTTTCTATTGGGCTATTGTTAGTGGAAGATGCTAATTGCAAACTTGGTGCAACGACTGAGATTGGAACACAGATGAGTTGAACATGTGGAGGATCAATGTTGGGCTGATGTTTGCCATATTATGCTAATCCCCCGCCCCCACCAAAAAAAATGCTTTCTGACTCACTCGCCAAGAACAGAGGGGGATAAGAGAAAGGTATTGCACGGAGGAATATAGAACAGGATGAAGGAGACACCATAGTAACTGGTACAGAAATTGGGAAATTCTTCTTAATATCATATACCATCCCTTTATAATAGATTGTTAGAGATCCCAGATTGATGGTACTTTAATTTAATAAAAATACTCCTAGTACCCACTGGAAAAAAATGTCTGGCTATTCAAGTGCTGGTAAATCTTCTTTTGCAGAATTACCACAAACATATTCAACTGAAAGACGTAGCATCAATCATAGGCTGAAAGGGGCCCGTGATTAACGCAATTAACATATTTTTTCAAGTTCCGATATTTTCAAGAACTACTGCGATTTGGCTGGACACATTCTCCCTACTTCTGATTGAAGGTTTTCATGATGAAGCTGCTCTATGTATGATTTGCACATTGCAAAAGAATTTGAGCAGACCAACCCAAAAACTATCCACTTTGCGCTCCTCCCTGCCATTTAGAAGTGAAGTGAAGTGAAGTGAAAAAAGCTAATCGGTGAGACGCCATGATAATGCTGCAAGCATGTGATTGACAGGAAAGATGGATCCTCAAACCAATCACTGGTGAGAGGGCCTGATTGGTCGTAAAGTAGCCGGGAGCGGTCTTAGTTTTAAATGTTCTTGTACAGATGCCACTGCAGTCATCAAGAACAGACATGTCATAGTGCCTTACACTCACATAGAGCTAAAGAGCTATAGGTGTGAGGGCTTTCCTAACAAATTACACTGAACTATAGCTTTTAAATCTTACCCACAGCACCTTTAAGCAATGCAATTAGATAGTGACACCAGGCTGAGCCTGAAAAGGCAGCGTGGGCTGATCTTTACCCCCCACCATCCTCATGAGGGGTCAGCGGGGTTAGGTTCAGCAGCACTGTCACAGAGATTATGGAAAGGGACGTTAGACCCGGGTGGCCCTATTGCCACCATGATCCTGATAAACCAGGCAGAAAGGAAGAGGCATGAACATGCAGATGCTTGGATGGATGTACGCATGGCTAACTGGACGTATTCGGTTCAACAAGCACAAACATTGTGAAGTGATTGTATGTTGCAAGAGGTAGCTCTATTTATTAAGTTGAATGAATTTACTGGGATTACGCTGTCAATGGTTCGTTTGATGCTATGGTTGCCTGATAGAAAATTATTTTACACTATTCACAAACATAGAAAGACTAGAAACTAGAGAGATACAAACTAAGAGAAGGTCAACGAAGGAGACTAAAATAGACGATTCAAAGGGAGGGGGGTACAGAAAGATAAAGATAGGAGGTAGATACATTTAGACCCACCTAGTGGAGATGGTATTCAGGATATATTTTTTAAATCTAATTGTGATTTAAAAGGGTTATTCCAGACAAAAAATACAAGTTAATCTGAAACATTCACAAAAAGGTTTGATTTGTGTTGTAATGTATGATGGGTATAATATTCTACCTACCAACCAGATATTTCCATGTAGAAAAACATTTGGCAAGGTGTAATTGACAGATATTGCAACCCTATACAAGTTGCAGAGGACTAGGTTTTAGACCGACCATGTTAGATTAATATATATGTTGATACATTTCCAAACAAACTGTGCCTGAATATAAAGGAGCTTTGTTTCTTAACAGAGATCGACATCTGTCCACTACTGCTGCTAAGAGCAGATGACAGAGTTAGGTTCTCATATGGAAATCCAAATCGTTTTTACCTGCCAGTTAAATACTAACCATCATAATTAAAGATAGGCTGTTGTTCAAGCAACCAAATAACTGCTTGAGTAAATTCTGAATACAATGATAATATAATATAACATAATATAATATAATATAATAATGCATATTTAGTGTCTTTGTAGGACCTTATTAATTACTTTGTTTAAAAGTTTAGTATTTTGTCCACTGTGGATGCCATTCCTTTTTCTTTGTTGGCATGTGATTATAAAGGCATAATTAGGCATAACATAACAATAATTAAACGTTTCCTCATTCACTTTTAAATACATGTTTGCTAAATACACAATAAACTTAATTCCTGCAGTTTCAATAATCAACCTGCCTTTTGTGAACATGGTTTGCCCTCACTGCAATACACTAAAAGGTATTACTCTGAAATGTACATGTTAAAAAAAATATAGGAAACCAAAAACGGCCGACTTGACTAAGATGTTACTGTATCATCATGTCCACAACAGTAATAACGCAATGTTATAAGCAAACGAAAGTTAAAGGGTTCACATAATAACCGTTTTTTAATAGTATTTGATCCAGAAATAAAATCAATCAATCAATCGTTCCCCTGGTAGTTCACAATAGCTCTGTCCAATAGGCCTAGACATTAAATCAAGTAGGAGGTCCATTACAGTAGATGGTTGCAGCTTGTAACGATAAAACGTAAAATCACACCTCAGAACCCATAAATCAAGAGTTCAGAGTCACTTGTTGCTATTCATACATGCTATGTTTATACACTATAGTACTATTGTGGTTTATAATAGTGACTAAAACTATAACTTTATTTATGTATCCAAATAAATGTTCCCGGAGAATGGTATAGGCCTAATCTGCCCACATGCCACATATTAGAAAGTCAATAAAGAACCCGCCTCACCTCCATCCCCATACGTCTCGACGCCGTATCCGTCCTGTAAACCATTGTTCCACGTCCCCTCGTACCTGGCCGGCGTGTTTAGACTCTGCCTCACGCCGTAGCGCCCCTTCAGTCCATGAGTCCATTCCCCTCGGTAAATCCACCTTCCCTTCGTTTCCACGCCGAGTCCATGGCGTTTCCCCTGCGCCCAGTATCCCTGGTAGACGTTGCCGCTGGGCCAGGTGTACACGCCGACTATCTCGAAGCCGTTGGACCATGAGCCCGCGTACTCGCCCTGACCCTTGGGCCCCGTGCAGATACCGTGTCCGTGGGCTTTGCCGTCCTCCCAACCACCGCAATATGTACCGCCATCGTCAAAATCAAACCGGCCGCCCGTCATTCAGGAAAGCAGGGGTGTGTGAAATGATGAAATCGCGGCAGCTCCTGGTGGCGTGTGGTGAAGGCCAGTGTGAACGGGGTTTCTGCAGGGGATTGAAATGTGAATGTGGAGGTGGCGCGCGGCGAAGTAGGGTGTTGTGAGGGGAATCACCGGGAGGAAGGGGGACCGCCGAGCGCCTCGGTTGGCTGCTTGCTTGGTTGTTGGGTAAAGCAGGACGTGGGAGGGAGAGGGCGGCCTCCGCTTCTGCCAGGGTGGCGTTACTGATGAGTGTTTTATGACTCCCGCTCCCCTAGTTGTTGTTTTTCAGTCCGTCTCTTTTACTATTCTCTGGTGGGAGACATTACATGGAGGGAGTAGGATCGATAGAAAATGATTCTTTTTTTTTAAGCAGATGATGTTTCGCTCGTATTTGCATTCAACAAATGTTTTTTTCTGTCGTTTGCAGCTATGAGAGTCTCGTTTAGCTAACAGTAAATACACGCGCGAGCGCGCCCACGCAGAAGCGCACGCACGCACACACACACACACACACGCACACACACACACACACACACACACACACACACACACGATCAAACGTGCGATTGATTGGAGCTCCAGTGATGAAGTTCAGAAGAAGCCGAACTGACTTGGTAGAAGGACACCACCATGTGGAATAAACTGTATTGTACACGTGCTGCTTGTGGAACAGCAGCACGGAGATGCTTCTGACGGAGATTCGACTTCTATAGTGACAATGTAGCACGAGGGCAGAATAGAAGACAAAATAGATGACTAAACTTTTATAAATAGACTTTATAAAACAGAATACGCAGTCTGGAAGTGCTCAAACATGCGTATGTTACATGTGTGCAATTCATATAATGTGTAAGATAAAGAGTCGCAGCTATTTATTCCTCAATTCACTTGTACAAGACACTTTGGATAAAAGCGTCTGCTCAATGCCCTAAATGCAAATGTAAATATCCAAGCAATGATTTTAATGCGTTTACAAAACAAATAAGTAGTATGACAGAGTTGTGCAACATACTGTGGCGACTCCTCGAAGGATCCGCCGGGGAGCCTGGGATATGCTAATTCGCCAATTCCTTAAATAAAAGTGTGTTTATTGTGTTTGGGGTTACGTTTATGGGTTGTTGTGTTCCGGGTTTTTGTGCATTTTTGAGTGTCCTATTATTCATGTGTTTGTCGCATTTTCGCCACTACCACCGTCTTGGGTGTCATGCGTGTTGGTGGGGTGCGCGATTTTGCTTGTGTTTGTGTCGTTGAATAAACGGGCATTCTGTTGTCAAGCGGTGTATGAGGCACAGACAGAACCCTATGAGTGATAGCCGGACTCCGTGTCTTCTTGGCCGCCGCCACAATACATTGAACTCATTCATTCGTTAGTTTAGTAACGAATTAGTAAGTTGGTCGCAACATTCATTAGTTGGTCTGATTAGATCTCTAGATTAATTATCCTCTATGGCTTACTCCGGTGTAACATGGATCTGGGATATGTTTAGTATGATAACAAGTTCGAGCGTTTGGTGTAGAGCAGAACAATCCTATACGACGCAAAGCTAAGTTTTTTTTAAATCGGATTCTATATTCTAACACGCTATACGTTTGAGTCATGGGGGCATCGGCTAAAACCCACCTTCTGCCTTAGACATGAGGTCGCGGCCCAAATTCGTGAACATATTTTAACAATCAAATGTTAACATCCAAATAAATTTGCATAGAAAAGGGCTGATACATTTTAATATCCAAATTAATTTGCAGAGAAAAGTGCAGCACCCGCGACCCACTCAAAACGGCCCTGCGACCCAGTTTTGGGTCGCGACCCACCAGTTGAGAATCACTGCACTAAAGCAGATTCAAAGAGAGATCAGTGGGTTTGACGTTGTTAACAGGCAGGTCACTTGTTTCACTACAGCGCAGTAGCGCATCGTTTACCAGAATGCCAAGCAAAGAGAGTTATAAACCAAGAGCAGCGAGAACAACACAGGGCAATGTTAACATGATTTATGATTGTGTGCCACCTAGTGTCCAAATATGGCGTTACACACCTTTAAACCCGTGAAACGAAAGAAATGACGGGGAAAAAAGAAAATCTAAAGGATTTCATCACCGTCGTCGTCAGCCAAATGCTGTTTCTGTGCAGGGGCGTAGCCAGGACATTATTTCTGGGGGGGCCAGCTTGGGGCCAGTGTTTTAGTTGGGGTGGCACTCGATAGCAACCGGGGCTTGTAGCGTAAGTGACAAAGGAAAATATAAGACTTACAATTGAAATAAGTCAAAATAAGGATTCTTCAGACTGTTTCTGTTCAGGATGTTTTCTAAACAGTTTTTTTTCTCAGACTGCGGGGGGCCAGTGGGGTGGCCCCCTGGCCCCCACGTGGCCACGCCCCTGTTTCTGTAGTAGGCCTATACATGTTGCACATGAGCTTTTTTACTACTCAATGTGAATTCACGTTTAAATGATGACATAAACTGTGATGTAGGCACACTTGGATGTTTAAAGGTGATAAGGAGAGAGCATATTAGCCCAATGGGAGGCACTAACGCTCAGCAGAACTGTTTACACTGAGTCGTGTCGTATGGTTAGTAGTATCAAAGCTAAATACCGGTATACACATATGTTAACATTCCCTATGTTTCGGACCCTCAGTGCTGGTGCTCCGGATTGCTGTTGTAACTGTACATTGTAACTGTAAAGGTGTTCTGCTGCATGATATACCACCATAAAAACATTTCCCCAGAAGACTTTTTTTGTATATAGCCTAATCTTAAACATTCCATAGTACATAACTGTACTATAACCAACAATGAAGCCTTCAACTCCTCTTCATCTTTAATGTCCTGAGGAGTCTCTCATAGCAACAGAGCTGTTTATGCCATTTTTATTCAATGCATTATAAAGACATGAATATTAATCATATTTATCAGCTTTATGTTGCCGTGTTCTTTGAAGAATGACTCTCGACTCTGACATAATTTTAACTTCTTTATTAGTCATAATTTGCTATTGTAAACGAGCGGAGTGATTAGTCCATTAGTCCTACTCACGCCA
>JAOPJJ010000134.1:797058-813022 GCA_027122795.1 Enchelyopus cimbrius
GGTGTTGTTTGTTTGTCTTTTGTTTTGTTTTTGGGTTAACTAAAAACCTAATAAAAAGTGAATCACAAAAAAAAAAAGTTCAAGTAAGCAAGACTGCTTTAATCGACTGACTGCACGTTGAAAATTGTCAGAATTAACTAGGAAAAGTGGACGTTTTTAGATAGCTAGTAGCATGCTAACATTAGCCTTACAGAAGCCGTCAAGACAACTACCTGCGATCGCAGAGAGAAAAAAAACACAGCTACCTGACAGCGATGGAAGGGCTAAAACCCCCTGGAGGTTTGGCTTCGGACTCCCAACAACTTGGCGAAGTCATGGAAAAGTTGGAAGGAGGAGTTTATACTGTACATAGACCTAACCATGCCAGACGCCGAAGAGACCACAAAAGTCAAGCTATTCAACTATCTCATCGGAGAAAAAGGCAGAGGACTTTGGGCAACTTTGTCGAGTGCTAGCGCTAGCCCTTCAGCGAGGACCACAGTGAGTTCAATGATTAAGCAGTTTGACGAGTACTGCAACCCAAAGATAAAGACTGTGGAAAGGTACCGATTCTTCATGAGGAACCAAGGATTGGATGAAAACGTGGACAGACTTGAAAATGCTTGCTAGTAGTTGCAATTTTGGGGACATTAGAGATTCATTGATTAGAGATTGACTTGTGTGTGGTACAAATAGCTCAGCACTTAGGGAGAGATTACTTAGGGAAGAGAAGCTAACTCTTCATACATGCCTGCACATTTTGTGGCAACCCGGCCCCAACCCCTCGGGCCAGGCGGCCCAGGGGAGAGGTGGTGGACGGCGTGTACCGCCGGGATCCAGCAGATGGAGACGGAGAGTGCCCGTTACGTCACCCTAATCAGCGAAACAGGGGACACGTGTGGCGGAGAACGAGGAGACAGAAAGAGGTACCCCTTAAAAGGCATTCTCATACCCTTAGGCGGGAATGGAGACAAAGGACACAGAGAGAATCACCAGGATCCGACACTGCAGAGAGGACGAGTTGATCTGATCGGAGAAGCCCCGTACGCGTCGCCAGTGAGAACGCACGCTGAACCCGGACCGTCACCGCCGAAAGGAGCATCTGATCGGAGAGATCTCCCTTCCCCGGGACGGGACCTGAACATAGTTCACCCGACGTGGCTCTCTATGATTTTCATTTTTCCTGCGGTGGATTCTCATCCCCGTTGTTTTCATTTCTACGATCGTTATTAAATGCCCATCTGGGTTTCCAATGCAAAGTGAAGTGTGGTAATTCCTGCATGACAGATACATTCCTGGGGCCGGTTTACCACAATTTGTAGAGCCACAGAGCTTTCAAGGGAGAACAGCAGAACACTGCAAGGACAGACAGTGGAGGAGGTACATGCACTGAAACAGGCAGAAGAGAGACAAAAAGACAATGAGATACTGTGCAAGTTTTGTAGTAGAACACACAAGAGGAATAAGAAAAAATGCCCAGCTTTTGGAAAAAAGTGTAAGAAGTATGGAAAGGAAAATCTTTTTGCAGCTCAGTGTAGATCGAGACAAGAGAGCAGTAAGAAAACTAATAAAGTGCATGCAGTTACAGAGCAGACTAGTGACAGTGACTCGTATGAGGATGTCAACTGTATAACTGAAGTAAATAGAGAGGATGAAACTGTAAACCAGGTAAAAGACATCCACAGTCGGTGCCAGCAGCTTTTTGCAGGAATTAAGATAGGGGAAAAGTTAGTTATCTTCCAGATAGACTGTGGGGCCACCTGTAATATCATCCTCGTCAAAATACTGAACCCAGACACACGGTTAGAGCACACTGAGAACGTGCTAGTGATGTATAACAAGACCAAGTTGACTCCTCTGGGTACATGTAAGGTTAAGGTCAGAAACCCCAGAAACAACAAGCTGTACAGACTAGAGTTTCAAGTGGTTGACCAGAGTAGCAGAATCCCTTTACTGGGCAGAAAAGCCAGCGAGGCAATGAAGTTGATACAAGTACAATATGAGAACATTCTGGCTATAGACAGCATAGTGAAGAAAGCCAGTGACAAAGGGAGAAAGTGGCAAACACATGACCATGGACAAAATAAATGAGTTTGAGGATGTGTTCACCGGAGATGGCTGCATGGAGGGTGAATATAGAATAGAGATAGATGACAGAGTACCACCAGTGAAACTGCCAATGCCTGTAGCTATGATGACACCTCTACAAGAGGAACCCAAAGATCTAGAGAGAAGAGGGATAATCACATCAGTGGAACGCAGCACTGACTGGATCAGTAGCATGGTCGCTGTAAGAAAACCTAATGGGAAGCTGAGGATCTGTATAGACCCAAAACCTCGGGCACTAAAAAGAAGTCACTATCCACTCCCAACTAAAGATGACATCCTGCCGAAGATGTCAAAGGCAAAAGTATTCACAGTCTGTGACGTGAAGCAAGGCTTCTGGCACGTCAAACTAGAAGAAGAGGCGAGCTACCTTACCACATTTGCCACCCCATTTAGTCGCTTCCGTTGGCTAAGGATGCCGATGGGAATAAGCCCAGCACCAGAAGTGTTCCAAAGAAAGCTCATGCAGGCCCTGGATGGCTTCCCAGGAGTCTACATCATAGCAGATGATGTGTTAATCACGGGGGAAGGAGCAACACAAGAGGAGGCAGGAAAGGACCACGACGAGAAAGTCAGACGCTTTCTAACCAGGTGCAGAGAGCACACCATTAAGCTGAACGCGGACAAATTCAAGCTAAGACAAAAAGATGTACCCTACATAGGTCATCTGCTCACCACCGAAGGACTGAGGATTGACCCGGAGAAAGTACGGGCAATCAGAGAGATGCCAAGGCCAACAGACGTGTAAGGGGTACAGAGACTAGTAGGGATGGTCAACTATCTTTCTAAGTTCTATGACCACCTTTCAGATGACTGTGAGATTATGAGACTACTCACACGCAAGGAGAACATGTGGGAATGGACGGAAATCCAAGAATGGGCGTTTCAAAGACTGAAAGACAAAATCGCTAAAGCACCAGTCCTACAGTACTACAACAAGGAAAGGAGTTGACACTTCAGTCTGATGCATTAGACATGGGATTGGGGGCCGCCCTGACACAGATAGATAAACCGGTAGCATTTGGTAGTAGGACACTCACACCAACTGAAAAGGGCTATGCCCAAATAGAGAAAGAGTGTTTGGCCATAGTGTTTGGGATGTAAAGGTTCCATCAGTATACGTATGGTAGAGCGGTCACAGTACAAAGTGACCACAAGCCTCTAGAGAATATACACAGCAAGCCATTACTTAGTGCACCTAAGAGACTACAGATAATGCTACTAAGGCTGCAGCAGTATGATATATGGGTGACCTATGTTCCAGGCAGGGATATGCTACTTGCAGACACGCTGAGTAGAGCATACTTACCAGAGAGCACTAAGGGAGAGAGTGAGACAGATATAGAGACTGTGAATATGGTCAGCTACCTACCCATTTCAGCAGAGAGGCAAAGTGCCATCAGGGCTGCAACAAAAGATGACACAAAGTTACAGAGTGTGGCAAACAGAATGCTGTCAGGGTGGCCCAAGAGAAAAAAGGACTTACCAAGTGACATCAGGCACTACCACACTTTCCAAGATGAACTGAGTTTCCAGGACGGCATAGTGTTCCGAGGAGACAGAGTCATGATACCTGACGCACTCAGGGTGGACCTCACTCACAGGATCCACTCCTCTAGAGTAGAAGGATGTCTGAGGCGAGCGAGGGAGTGTGTATACTGGCTTGGAATGAACGAGGAGATCAAGACCTTCATCTCCAAATGTGACATATGTAGGTCAGTGGACCCAAAGCAACAAAGAGAGACACTACACCCACATGACATGGCCAGCAGACCCTGGGCCAAGGTAGGAACTGACCTTTCTCCTTTCACAATAAAGACAATCTGATAACAGTAGATTATTATTCAAACTTTTGGGAGGTCGATTATCTACCAGACACTAAGAGCAACATAGTGATAAAAAAAACTCAAGGCCCACTTTGCCTGACAGGGTATTCCTGACATTGTTATCTTGGATAACAGACCGCAGTATGCATCACAAGACTTTCAGCACTTCAGCCAGAAGTGGGGCTTTGAACACAGGACATCGTCGCCGGGGTACCCGCAGAGTAATGGGAAGGCAGAGTCAGCGAAGCACCTGACAGCCAAGCACCTGATGCTGAAGGCTGCAGCAGCGAGACAGGATCTGTACTTGGCCATCCTGGATTATCGCAACACACCGAGCCAGGGCCTCAAAATAACCCCGGCACAGAGACACAGATCCCTTGTTCAGGTATTCAGTCGCGCAGCTTTATACCTCGATTCTCCAGTCTCAAAAGAGCAAGTCGACGGGTGAACTACTGAAGGTATTATGTGTATAAAATATGCTTTTAAATAAACTATCTGTACACTTACAACGTGTCAATTCCTCGTTTTATATGTTAAGACCCTCATTATACTACCAAATAAGTGTAAGGCTACTTCTAGCCTTGTAAGTGGTTTGAAAAAGCGATTTATTTTTGACATCAGCCGATGCCCCCATGACTCAAAACGCATTTTTGGTAGAATCGGATAAAAACATCAAACTTTTTGGAGGTTTTTTTGATGGACAAACTTTTAGCTTCACGTCGTATAGGATTTATTTTGCTCTACATAAAACGTCCCGACTCGTTATCATACTAATGCTGCAATACATAATTTGTATGGGACGCCCGACTTCCCAGTTGAGATTGGGAAATCTCCCAGTTTTTTTGCGGCATAATGCATTGCGGTTTGAGATTGACATTGAGAAATGCCCCCTTTTATCTGGGGAAAACGATTTCCCACTTGAGCATCTGAAAAGCATAGACATCCTATATTGATAGACGTAGCATCGACCGCTACTGCCTACTGGCGCTGACGAGAAATGCGGCGAGTGGTGATCCGCCCCACTCACTGCAATGCGGATGTCAGCACATTTAATGTATCATACTGTTATGTTTGAATAACGGAGACTGAAGCCAGAGCTTACTTGTAGCGTGCTCTCCGTTTATTAACCAAAACGCAACGAACTGAAAACAGGTACGGTCACTTGAATCGCACTTTACCGTAAAACACATTGCACTGACGCTGCAGTGCCAGATGTAACACATACCTCACTGAATACCACTTATTTTCACACATTCACTCATTTTTGAACCAATGGTCAATGGTCAGTCTGCATTAACCCTGGCTTCTTTTTATTGTATTTGAATTAAACTAGTTCAGGTCTGATCATTTTCCTGTATCAATCCATCCACAAATAAACATTCCATCAGCAGATTTGTATTATGATGCATTCTCATTTTAGTCAAACCATGAATAAGTCATTCAGGTAACAATATTCAAATACTAACATTGTTGGGTATTTATATTATGGTTTCATAATATAAATAATATATTCTGAATCCAGTGAAACAGATAGTGGTTTTAGCTGATATAAAAACGTTCAGGTGTTTATATAGATATCTAATGTAGTCGTACATTGTTTATGTAGGATAGGCTATGTATGATGTATAGTATAGCCTAATCATATTGTGGCGGCGGCCAAGAAGACACGGAGTCCGGCTGTCGATCAAAGGGATCTGGGCCTCATACATCGCTTGACCCTCAGAATGCCCGTTTATTATAACACAGTGAAAACAGCGCACCCCATTAACACGCCTGTTACTCTGGGTGACGGTGGCGGTGGCGAAATACACACATGAATCATAGGACACACAAAACACAATAAAACCCGGAACACACAACCCATAAACATAACCCCAAACGCAATTACGGCACACTTTTATTTAAGGAATTTAGGAATTAGCATATCCCAGGCTCCCCGGCGCGATCCTGGGAGGAGCCGCCACAGTATATTGTGGCGGCCAGAACCGCTGAGTCCTGGCCTTGCCCAGAAAGTGGTCCTGGTCCATGTCGAGGAAAACTAGATAGATAGAAAGATAGACGGTCATATACTCTAGATAGATATATACTTTACTTTCCTTCATTCATATACTTTAGATAGATGGATATTTATTTCATACTTTCATTAATTTATATATACTTTGCACATACTTTATTCATCCTAGAAGGACAGTTGAGGCATCCAGTATCATACACACACAACGCACACCTAAAAGGTGTTTAACTACTACTGTTTAACTACTACAACTTTAACTACAAACTATTTAACTACTTAAACTATATACTATAAACACGACATTACAAGCCTTGCATTGCATTGATATTTTGTCGTTTTCGCCTATTGCATATTTCAACAGAGCTCAAGCCACGAGGTGGCAGTAGTAGTAGTAGCAGGCTAGTCATTGTTTTTAGCAAGTTTAGGCAATTTGGCAAACCAGCTCGAAAACAAAACTTTACATTGTATTGCGCGCACAGCAAGAGCGTGCAATGCATAGATTAGTGACCGGATTAAATTAGCAATGTAATCAAGTGAGTAAGAGCATTATACAGCAACATTAAAGACACCAATATGGAACAAAGACAAAGAAAATACATTTCAACTTACTGTTCATCTTCGTTCTTAGAGCGTCATAGAAATGTCTGCCAACTCGGGGTACTATTCAGATATACAAGTGGGAACTCGTATTTCCCATTTAAAAGGGGGCGTTTCTCAATACCGCATTGCATTATGCCGCAAGAAAGCTGGGAATTGACCACTTCCCACTTCCGACTTACCAGTCAAATGGAATGGACCACAAGTCGGCGTACCAGCAAAAAAGGACAAATGCATTACAGCATGAGCCTCAAATCACACCAGGAAAGAAGTAGTACACTACTACAGTAACTACGGTACTTCAGACGCCGCGTTGCACTGTGGGTACCAGCCGGCGTTTTGCTTACCTTTTTGACATTGGAATACAACCAACCGTTCTGTGACATACAGAAATTAGATAGGTGAGATGTGAAAGTTTATTATTGTATTGTTGCCATTGTTGATATAATGTCCACTAACAATATTAGTGGAGAACATCACAGCTCAACTCTGTTGTGCCTTGTGGTGAATCATTGAGTAACGTTACAGACTGTGTGACATAACTCGTTGTACAGCTCTTACTTTTCTCGTGTTTTCTAAATGATAAAATCATGCTTTCATCATACACAATTATTCGCTCATGTTTATATATTGCTAGAGATGTTCTTGAAATGCCTTGCTTGCCACCAGTAGGCCTACTTCGTGTAATTGTGTGTAACGTTACTTCCACTCATGACATGATCAGAAAGTCCTTGGGGAATCACTATTGATTTTCTTTTTCCTCATTCATAATTCGTTATGCTTGCAAACTCAAAATCATTATTTTTTATCAACTTCTAACTCTATGCCTTTGAGATTAATATGAACAACTTTAGCCTATGTGTGCTTAAAGAAACATCTAAGCGTTTGACACAGATGTTGGCCAGATCAATTGATTGTGTCATGTGTTAAGCCCACACATATAACCAATATAACAATCACATCCTCTTGCGGGTTTGCTTCACAACAGTGGTTACACATTGGTCATTTATTTAACTGTTGTGGATTTATTAGACGGCATGGCAGCCCCATTACCCACTGTGGCTGCAGAGGGGCTCGTAGCCCAACATCAAGGATGTCCCCACAAGACCCAAGACGCCCCAACAATGAGTAAAGCTCTTCTTTGATTCAAATTTGTAATGTCTTTTTTTATATGACATTGGGGTTTGTATTTAGGAGTCCGTCTATTAAAGTTTGATATACCTATGTTCATGCTGGTCCCCGCTAACTGCTGGTCACTGCTAGCCAATTGGTTTCACCAGTGTCTGTCTGAACTGCCAGGTCCACCTCCTTCAGAATGTCCCATGCACCAACCAAAAGCATCAGAATGTCCCATGCACCAATCAACGGCAGCACCCCCCTCCAGTGTAAGTTATATGAATACCTTCTGTTTACTAGTGACCTGTTGGAAATATTTCAAAAAAATACTACCACTTTTTTGAAAGAGATTGGGCTGCCTATACAGGTCTTCTCTGGGATCCTTCTACCTTTTGAAATGCATGGGTGAGCACCTTAATGTCCTTCCTGGCTTCTCATAGGGATCAGGATCCAGCGGCTGGATAGTATCGTAGTGGTGGGGTGCAGCTGCTATGTCCAGCGCTCCAGCTGTGAAAAGAGTCAAATTGCTCTTGACTCTTTCAACAGACATATTACCAATATCGGTTGTTAACCAAACACAAACCGTATCAACAATGATCCAATTTCAGGTCTGCAAAAGGACACACCCAACGTGGTCCTCATTGCTTATTGACCATTGTGTCTCTGGCATGAGACAGGGAAATCGCACCAATTGTCCTTTATTTATATTTTGTTTCAGACATCGTCACTTCCTGCACATCAGGAGAGAGCATATGAGTTTGTAGAATGTCCCATGAAGGCTGCCAACAGAGACAAGTTCCCTGCCCCGGACATAAACCCTGCCAACATGGTAAAACACACACACACACGTCATGCGCAGCCAGCGATTTGCATAGCAACCTAATTCAGTATTTATGTAAAATATATCATTGGTTTGATCAACAAACCATATTTTGTCCACCTCTACAACCATACGTTGTAGAGGTGGAGTTCTAATACAAATGAATGACATTTCGAGTGTTTGGAAATCCCAGTGGGAATGTCCTTCTTGCTACTTCTTGTTATCAAATAGGTAAAAAGACAAAAAGCACCTAGTGAATTGACTCCGACATTAGCCAGTGATATTCAGCTGATTCTTCAGTGTCCCGCCCTTTCAGATGCCGCCGCCCAATCAGCAGCCGTCTCCAGGGCAGCCCTTCTCCTTGTCTGTGAACAGAGAGGAGTCTGGGATACCGAGAGCTGGCTCTGATCAGAAGTGGGTGTACCCCTCTGAGCAGATGTTTTGGAATGCTATGCTCAGAAAAGGGTAAGTAGGAGAGTGGATTGTGAGCCAAACAACAAAGTTGGCACCAGCATGTATATATCACCAAGTAAACCTCTGATGCATTATTTAACCTGGGATTTTGAAACCATGCATCCCCCCATGAAGGGATCACAAAGGCCGCAAGATTGTTATACAAAAATGTTATGCATTGATATATGGTGTATAGGAAAACTTCATCAATCATTCCATCATAGGGGAAACAGCTGGAAAATATATCATTTTTAACATGTCTATCTCTCCTGTTGTCGGTTCAGGTGGCGGTGGAAGGAGGAAGACATAAAGCAAAAGGACATGGATAACATCATTAGAATTCACAATCACAACAACGAGGCTGCCTGGCATGAGATCCTGAGATGGGAAGCTCTCCACAAGAAGTGTGTTTACTTTGCACCGTCCACCGCGCCAATGATTAACTATTTATCCCTTGTGTTCTGTTTGTAACCGATACTCATCCGGAACGTAAACCAAATGTTTGCATTCCAATGGCAACACGGCAACATGTGGTTGATACACGTTACCCTGTCCCAGCACGGCCCACTGCCCGGTGGTTGAAGACGGGGGATTCAAACTCAGTTTGAATCCCCCCCTGTGGGCCACAGGGAGGATATATAGTCTTAGAACAAAGGGCCAGTTCTAAGACTATATAAAGCTATATACTCTTAATCATATTACATAATTGCTTCTGCATTCAATTATTATTGGTTTTAGTAATGACTTAATTAATAACTAGCTCTAAAAGTAAAAGAAAAAAGAATGACAAGTGGCCAAGTTCAAGGGTACAACCATTGTACAGTTTATTTATAAAAAAATGATATTCTATATACTTTGTAATCTCTCGCGGGCCAGATAAAAAGAGATGCTGGACCGGATTTGGCCCGTGGGCCTTGAGTTTGACATGACCTCAAAAGAGTCATTTGTGACTCTCTGTAGGGCAGTGGATAATGACATACCATTTGATGTTTACACCTGAAGGGAGTGTCCGTGTGGTCCTTCTTTGGTGCGTTTTGGAGGGAAAGCAAAGGAGCTGACGCCTAGAGCCAGACTCAGACATTGGATGGGGTGAGTGTTGGATGTGGGCAGGCTATATATTATATATACACAAATATAATACAGTCTGTTGATTAACGTAAGAATCACTTCTTACCTCACGATCTTAACAAAATGTATATGTTGGAATGTACATTTTGTTCAAAGCAATGAACATTGTTAAGCAGGCAAATAGTGACCGAGTAATGAAGTAGTAAATGTATTATACGAAGAATTGTCTGGTAGTTAACCTGCTGTTCTTTTACAGTAAGTTATTAGAGATATGGCGACTATGAACATTTAATGACAACACAAGTTTCCCATGAGAAAAATGTGTTAAGGTAAACGTGTGTGTGTTTGTGTGCGTGTATGTGTGCGTGTGTGTGTCGTACCCCAGCTACGAGCTCCCTTTCGACAGACACGACTGGGTGGTGGACCGGTGCGGGGCTGAGGTCCGCTATGTCATAGATTACTACGACGCCAGTTCAGTGGACCAGGGGAAGCAGGGGGACACCATCCTGGACGTCAGGCCCGCCCTGGACTCACTGGGCGCCGTCTGGGATCGCATGAGGGTCACATGGTGGCGGTGGACCCACTGAGGGTCCTTCTCACCTCCTCCGTTTAGTTTGTTTTTACCCATTCTCAAATCCATCACCACTTCACCAAATAAATGTGTTCCTGAAATAAGTGTGTCCCTGGCTGCTGGTCTGGTATCAGGTTCACTCATGTCCAATTACTGGAATTGACGTCACTTTGCCACTCCGAGACCTCCTTTAGTATTTATTTGATGCAGGTTTTCTGAGTCATGCATTCTTGCTTTGCCACAATGCTGGTGGAAAACTTTTAATTCAAACTTTTGGTTTAACAGGATTTTTGTATTTATTTGTGTGATGAGTATGTATGCAAATAATATGTTAACATGTTGTGACTCAGCTGATACTGTTATTATTCAGATGCTTGAAGCAGAACCTGACATCTTGTATTCTCTGCTTGCTGCTGTACCTGTACATTTCCCCGTCTAATAAAGAATGTTGAATCAATCAATCAATCAATCAATCAAGAACATCATATTGTTCACGAGGTGCTGTATTTGATTTTAAGTGGGTCTGTAATTGTACTCTGAGATCGACCTACAAGTGTATGTAGCCTACTCAATACACATTGTGCATTATTGTGTAGTGTGTACACATTATTGCACACTGCACTCTTGCAATAATGCACGTGTAGGGTGTCAAACGGGTTTCTAAACTATGTATGTTGTTGACTGTTGATTGTTTGTTATAAAATGTGGATTTCGGAAGCCCATATATCTGTCCTGCTTTATCGTCACTTGTGTACAGTGGATGTTCAGATAGACCGGCGGAACCATTGCAATTGCAAATGTATCTAGTCGGAATCGGACACGTGTAGCAATGTAACTGCAAATAAAATCTTTCTGGGAGAAAAAACATTGTTTGACCAAAAGTGATGTTATCTCTACCAAACATCAATAATGAGTGATATTACCTCTGCCAAAG
Organism: Enchelyopus cimbrius; assembly: GCA_027122795.1. Classification (NCBI taxonomy): domain Eukaryota; kingdom Metazoa; phylum Chordata; class Actinopteri; order Gadiformes; family Gaidropsaridae; genus Enchelyopus; species Enchelyopus cimbrius. Next base: position 808,543 of record JAOPJJ010000134.1, read on the forward strand.
TTTATATTGAACGATGTCTGATTGTGCTTTAGAGGAGGCAGCAGTCTTATCGGCAATTTACTGCGGTGAGGGGGAGTATCAGTTACTGCAATTGTCAGGTAGGAAGTTTCAGCTGCCTAAATACAATATATACTCCCTTGTAGATTGGTAGAAAAAAAACTACATCCACGAGATAAATAACCCTATATTTATGGTCGTGTTGTTTAAAACATTTACCTTTTATGTTGTTAGTTTGCTTGTCGGTGTCGTGTCCCTCTAGTGGTGTTGAAGGAAATGTGAAATTAACACATACAAAAAAGCTGAATGTTAAGTGAGCACCTGCACATGGTATTAGCAGTTTTGACAATTTGCCGGTTTTGTCTGTTAAGTGAGTCAAGGGAATATTGTATGGAACAAACACTCTGCATATAACATTGTTTTTAGTGGAGCGCCTGTTCTTTCTTTTTCTAGCAGATGGTGGTGTTGTGGTGGAAATCAAGACAACTGTGGGGTATGTGAGAAGGGCAGAGTTAAGTCTTTCATTCTGTCTGCCCCAACGTTACCCCCTCTGTCCCCCAGACATCTCTGTCACATCCCCTGTCTTGTCCCGGGGACAGTGTCAGGATGTCCGCCGCAAGCTCCTGGAACAAGCTGCAGCGCTGCCTCAGGAGCCCATGGTTCACCAGCTTGTGTCTTGGCTACAGGTTAGCGGTTATCAGAGCCCTCAAACCCAATGCGGACAGTTGGTCGCATTTGATTGCACAAAGGAGGAGTACAGAAATTGGGTTTGTGTGTGTGTGTGTGTTTAGGAGTCAGGGGAGGTGATTATGGAGGGAGGAGAGGAAGAAGCAGAGTGTCAGGATGCGGGGGGTGAACAGTGGGCCGCCGTGCTGCTGTTGGACCACATGCGCTCCAGGGGGCGCTATATCAAGCTGCTGGAGCGCTGGACACAGCAGCTGCACCTCACCACGACCTTACTGTCCGGCCGCTGGATCCTGATCCTCCTACGGGGAGCCAGGAAGGACATTAAGGTGCCCACCCATTTGTTTTCAGTAAAAAAACAAAAAACAGCAGTGTACTTCAATAAGAATGTATATATACAATCTGTGACTATATGAAATAACACTCATTCTGTGTTTGGGGTGTATTTATCATACTTCTACTATTGCTTCATAAATTTGCGCAGGAATTCTGCCATCTTCTGAAGACCGTGAAGGTGGACGTTGATTCAGCGGGCAAGAAGTGTAAAGAGAGGATGATGAAGGTGCTCTGTGATGGACCCTACACCGTATCCTCTTCTTCAAAAGGGCTTGCACCTCAGGGACCTGCTACAAAGTAGGGATAGAGAGTGATTTAAATCTGTTTTTTCTTCACTCAAAATAAATGGACTGCGTTTGTCGCCTTTGTGACTTATATTATTATGTAGCCCATGACGTTTACCATCGCGTTTTAAGATTGATAATTACACCACAGACCGGATAGATAGTGTCATCATGATCATCGTAGTGTTAATGACCCATAGAACACTATTTCATAAACACCAACTGGATCGTAGCGCTACCTACGTGCTCCGTGATGAAAAATCAAGGAATTCATAACTATCTCAACTGTCATAGATCATGAGCCTCAATCCAATACAGATACAAAGGAGTGGGAAACTGTTTTCCCTCTCTACTTTAGTCTCTCTTTCTAACTCTCTCTCTGTCTGGATTTTTTTCCACACCTCCAGTCAATCATGTTTTCTGAAGAAGGAGTACCAGACAACCTTGGAGCTTACGGAGTCCTTCCAGGAGGCAGGCATGGCTGAAATGTACCAGCAGATACTGCCGTTACCAATGACTATTTGACGAACTACAAACCAGCAGACACGTTCATCTGATTCAAGTTCACCAATCTGTTCAGAGATCAATCAATCACAACGAGTAAGTAACGAGAAGTTACCGTAACGAGTGAGAAGCTGCGAGTTCTGTCCTTGACCAGCAGAGGATGCTAAGCCCCCTGCCCTCCGTTATTTTCAGATACTTCAGTTGATTAATGATTTGTATATTATGTGGGAGCAGTTATGTTGGCCTCAACGGTGATGCTGATGGGTTGTCAACTGATTTATGTATTTTGCGTTAATGGGAAAATAAATCTTGTCTATCAAGTGATAATAACTAGATAGTAATAAGTAAATAATAATATTGCCCAGCTGCAGAAAGGGGCTTGAACCCAATAAGAGGAAACTGTTGAATAGGCCTATCTTTTATTGCATTTTGAGTCAAACGTATTTTCAACAAAGGTAACACTTCGACATCATGTCTAGGGCAAACGGGTTAATGTGAGATGTTGATGTGACAAGGGGGGGCTATTGTATGGTGGGCTGAGGCAAGAGCAGTTCTGTTGCAACAGCTTCAATATTAAATGCATTCATTAGTTAATCAAGATTAACTAATGGCTGGTTTCTCCCCTTGAAGCCTCGTCAAAGTTCTGTACAAGATCTGGAATATGCAAAACAAGGAGGTGGATATTTAACATGACATTGTTAAGAACTTACACGAATAACATCAATAACTTAAAATCTTATTGGAACTTGTTAAAGTGATACTATAAATATATACATTTTTGGAGAAAACATTTTTTAAGTAGCCTACATGTCAAATTATTAAATTTCGAGGTAATCTAATGTGTCGGCTCACCTGGGACATTTTCATATTCGTCATACACCTGCTGGCCTGCTTGTGTTTCAGCTGCTGTAATAAGAAAAACAACAACCACTATTTCGAAGGGCATTGATTCAAATGAATACCGGTAGATGAAACAAACTGTGGATTCAGAACGGTGCGCCACAGCATGGTTCCTGTACCTTGCCTGGGGCCGGGGAAGCGCTGCGCTAGCTGCCGCAGGTTGCTCAGACTGTCGGACCCCAGCTGGGTCAGGATGCCGGGGAGCAGCTCCGTCAGTGGCACGGTCTCGGCGTGGCCCGTCACAGCGAAGGTGTTGGCCGACAACGAGGCCTGCACCTTGGGGTTGTTGAAGTGGATCACCATGCCGTCCTCCTTGATCATGTTCACCTACAAGGAGGGGTAGTGAAGGACATGGGACCATCGATGGCGGCGACAGATGACATCTCGGTATAATAGTTGTTTCACTGAGGCTTTATCGCATTGACAAGCTCATGACGCTAATTATGGGTCTGTTGTTAACTAAACTAGTGTGGATTAGACTGAACAGGGCTTTTTCATTCAAATTAGGGGGAGGAATTACAACCGAGGAAGCGTTCAGTATATTATTATGGTTAACCTCATTGTGCAAACACAGAATCTTGTTCAAAAACACATTTTGAACAAGAATTAAACTCAAAGGTTACATATTCACAAATGGGGAATAATATTAAATATATACTGTTCACACATACACATTTACGGAACCCACTCTAATCTTAAACTACAAAAAGCTGCAACGCGTCAGTCTCACTCTTGAGTAATCCACTAAAAAGTCCTACCTCTTCTATTCCTGCGATGTTGTTCACCAACAGCTTCTTCAGAGAGCTCTGGAGCTTTTTGTCTTCGGCTGTGGCTGTTCTGTGAACAATCTTCTTTTTCCTACGGGGAGTTCCCTGAGGACAGAGGATGTGTACCGTGTGATTAGGGAACATGGAAAAGAAAGGGAAGCTACTCATGACATTTGATTCAAATGTTTCATCTTTTAATATTGGCTTTGTCACTGTGAGGTCATTAATTAATCGAGCACATAATGTACATAACATCATGTACTTTTCTACATGAACATGTAGGTTCTGTAGCTGTGAATAGGGGCATCTAGTGAGCAGATAGAGGAAGGGCATGCCAGAAAGACTGTAGAAATGACACAAGCCCGGATCCTTGGTGCCCCCATCCCGTCACATAAAGGGAATGCTGAGCTCAGGAGAAACCAACTGGAAAGTCTTTGTCACATTAGCCGCTTCCAACAAAGGCAAAGCATATCAGGAAGCGACTGAAACACAGACCATCATAGAACACATGTTTTGGTGAAAATAAAATGTATTCTACATTACCTTCCCTCCTATCCGGACTTGTGCTTGAAGTTTGGCAAGCTTCTCTTGATTCATGACAACTGTACAGGAAATAATAAATAAATACAAAAGTAAAGAATCGAAGACTGATACACACACATAACCTGCACGGGAACGAGACAATTAAAAAGTATTTGACAATAGGCTACAACTTATAATTACAATTAAGGAAAGCCTCTACACAAAGTACTGTGTCCATCTTTTACAGTACAACCTAGAAAAGGTTTTTGTTTCTTCACATATATAAGTAAGTAAAACGTTCAGAAAAAGTTAAACAAGTTAATTGTTCGTAAATCCACAAACCAACTCATACACTCACTCATTACAATAAATAAACAAATTTAACCTGGACTGGTATTAACATTTAAATATATATATTAGAATACCTCAGGATGTTGTATCAGTGCTAATAATGTTGGTCGTCGACAGACGTCCAGAAGCAGTTGA
>JAOPJJ010000134.1:825443-846514 GCA_027122795.1 Enchelyopus cimbrius
GGGGGGTTATCTCCAAGTTTTTCAGGCTGTGCCCACTCAGCCGGACATGGGGGACTTCCTCTGGGAGAAGCCGGTGAATTTGGTGAAGGTTCCATCATCACATCAGTTGCCCTGTAATGCTTCCGTCTCCATCCCTGTTCCCCACTCCCTTCAGTTGTCTCATTGAGTTTCTTCGACGCAAGTTCTCATGATACAGACGCAGATATCTTCAAATGGTTCAAATCATTGGGCTATACTAATAAAGATGGGTGGTGATCATTGAGCTATATTGCGATAATGATATGAGGACAAGATAGAAGCCCTCCACGCTATACTTAGAAACCAGATGGGGACCAGTTTGCGGGACCATGTTGGTAGAATAAAGTACCTACACACCAAAACATTGTCATCTGTGGTCCTAAGCCATTGTTTCTAGCATGTTCCCATTGGGGAAAGAGAGGGACCCAGATCCTATACCAGCTGATGATGGGCCAAAGGCAGAGAGACAAACCAACTGCAAGCAACACATGTAATTACAGGGGGCGCAAAACCAAAACTAGCTCAGCTGTCTGATTGCAGCACATTCAATGTATTTTTCTCTCACTGGAACTACTTGCTTTTGGGTATAATTGAGTCATTATGGTCAAACTCTTCTGCAATTGTCAATTTTCTGAAATAAATATTTGCTTAAATGACAATCATTCACTTTTTCCATTGTTTTCATGACATCAACATACATTTAAGCGGAAGTGCTATTCCAAAGTGGTTGAAAAGCTAAACACAGAACTGCATGTTCAGGCAAGGGCAATCCAAAGATAAAAGGCATGAACGAACAAATCCCAGTAGTAGGAAAAAATCTTAGAACAACCTTCAACCTCCATACAATTTTTCTTGCGCTCTGCTGTTCTCATCAGACTGACTAGATTCATTAATCATCATTCCACCAATCTTGTTGTTCCTGTGTACAAGTTTTCTCGGAAGCTCGCTTATGTAGCCCAGTATCAGCGTTGAATGCCATTGGAAAAAATGCATAGAAATATAAAAGAATCCTATTATCAGCGTAGCGGCTGTTTGGTGGGGGAAGGGCTGGGATTCCTATCTCATGCTTCCAGTAGGTCGCATGCTCAACATACTATTTTGTGGTTTTCATGGTGATAAAAGAACAACATGCTAGTGAGACATTCCTTTGAAAGGGCAACATCGTAGACGGAGGAAAGCGGGGGGGGAAAGCGATAAAAGCGATTAAACTTGCAGCAGATTGTAGTTTAAAGGTGTCCTGATTAGAAGGGTATCTTGATTAGAAAGGTATATTTGAGTTGAGCTGGAATTATTTTTTTTTACAAAATATACAATCTTATGTTAAGTTATGTCTCGCACCAGAACGCAACTCTCGATATTTGATATTTTCTGTGTCCATGTTCTGTCCACAAAAAATAAAATAATACCTAAATCGTAGAATAACAATAGGTATCCACATATACTCTGTAATAATATAATATACATACTACCTCATCAAACCTAAATCATTTCAACCGGAATAAGCACCACGCAACAAAACGTGTATTTTCCGTAACTTTGCTCGACTACTTGTGTATGACAGACAATCCGTGTACTCACCTCTGGTTGTGCTATATTAAAAGCATCTGCTATTTTTTCATACAGTTCCTTGACATTGCTAAATCCCTCGATCCTGCCGGTGGGGCTCCCGTGCGCGAGCTGCGTATGGAACACCAGTTTCGGCCGCAGGTTGGCAGGTGGAGGCGGGAGTCCCGCGCCGTTGACGGTAGATTTCACCGTGTTGCTTCCACCTGCGCCGCCCTCCTCGTTTTCGACTAAATGTTCTTTCGTATACTTGTTTTTCTTCCTCCATGGTCCTAAAGGCATTTTGGCCGAATATGCGAAAGGCACACAAGTCGTATCCTCGACTTTGTCCCGTTAAATCATCGGAGTGGCTACCTGTTCTGACGCTTCCTTCCGCCTGTTGCGTTCCTTCTCGCCCAAGATTTGACTTTGTTCTCCCCGCAGTGACTCAACCCTGGCTATCAAATTAAAGTTGTAAATATTCAACAGGTAGGTGGTGTGCAGTGAGCACGTACTGGACGTCTTCTTCGCCAAGTTATCTACAGTAAACTCTTGACACAGCCTGCTGGCCGTTTGGGAACAATAGCGTCGCGGTTTCAACCTTTAAAAAAGAAAGACACGCAGGCGCAGTGAGAGGGCTCGCGGCTAAGACCGTGCAAGACGAATTCACCTGCAGTTTCTGAACATATTCAGAAGTTAGATGTTACCACTAATATACTTCCACTACGTAAACGTGTATTTAACTGATACTAGTTAAATACATTGTAGACAATTTGAACCAATCCCAAATTATGTCGTCGGTGATTTAAAACAATCTTACCTATAGTGGTAGACCTACGTGTATTCAATATACATTCTAAATTGCATATCACACCAGTAACACAAAAACAACAACCCCATTGTAAGTCCTAATTATGAGATAAAAAGTCGAAATTATGAGATAAAAAGTCATAATAATTAGATAAAAAGTTGGAATAATGAGATAAAAAGTTTTTTATCGGCGGGAATGGGCTTCCATACAAACCATTTCCATTATCCAAACATTAACACTTTATATGTACTTAAAAGTGTGTACATATATTTCTAATAACCTAACACATGTGAACAGTTAGGAAATGCATCGGATATGCCTCAAGTAAACCGGTCTAATCATACACTTCAGTCACACGACGGACTATTGCTCCGCGATGAGTGATATGGCGCTCCCTTGTGGGAAAATGTCTCCTCGATGTTGGCAGCTTACGGCTAACAGCTGATACGAAAAACCCAGTCTATATTTATCGGCCACAGTAGCCTACACTAGTAACGCAGAAAACAAACAAAAACATGGATCAATAGATTTTATTATCAAGTTTGATAAATCGGATCTATAGGTAGTCGACGGTCATAACAAACTAGTAATTTGTTTTGTTTGTTGTATAGTAAAAGTAACTTTTATATGACTGGCTGAAGTGTGCATCGTTATTTACAGTTCCGTAGGCCTGACATAAAAGGTAGCCTACATTAGCCAAATGTTTTTGAGTGGTCTGCCCTTGCAACTTATAACGTATAACCCTAGGAAACACTTTAACTGAGCCATTTTTTAAGATATCGATTAAAGCATCTACTTTTAATTACACGGTCTGCCTCAGAAATGCACAATTGTTTTTGTAAATAAGAACATGTTTGTTTGAGTACACATTTGTGAAAACTGGCCAAAGGAATACAAAAAACTAATAGAATGTGTCCTTTAACACAGGCTGGTTCTTTAAATAACATCTACATCTTCATCATCAAATGAAACATAACAAAAATAGTGGTGAAAGAAGTAACCATTTAGAAATTTTAACGTTCAGGTATTGACACAATCCTCGGCTTGGCAACATGCATGGCGTTCATAAAAACACCACATATTTGAAAAATAGAAATTGCACATTCATTGAAAGGGCTGGGAGGGGGGGGGTGCTGGGTTTGTGGAGGGGCTTGGACGACACCCGTCGAAAGCCAACAGATGGCCTTATTGGGTTTATCCGTGTTTATATACTGTGTTTGTGTGTGTGTAAGTGTGTGTGTGTGTATATGTGCGTGATATTGGCTGGTGCTGCGCTGGTGTTCAGACGTCACCCCTTGTCCGGTCCATGTCCTCCTTCTCTTTCTTCCATTTCTGTTCCCCCTCTTCTCAGGCAGGTAGGTGGCGTTTCAGAACGTCCTTGGCATTGCCTGGGAGCGTCTCGGGAAAGTTCACGTCAAACTCCACAATGAGATCGCCCCTCTGTTCGGGGTTCTTGGGCCGCGGGAGACCCTGACCCGCCACGATCTGCCTCATGCCGGGCTTGATGACATCTGTGATCTTCATGTTGCACGTGTTCCCATCTATCGTTGACACGGTGACAGAACAGCCACACAGCGACTGTAACGACACAGGTATTGTGTGAGGTTCATCTGACTAGGGTTGTGAATAAGTCCGAAATAATTTCTACATGTTTTAATAGCCGCTAAACCACCCATAGGCTATACCACAAACATGAAATTGTAATGAAATCATTGAATTTGGGATACTATTAGGGATGTTCCATATAATGTGTGAGTATCCGGTCATATGTCATTGGAAAACAACTAGAACAACCAGGAAATCATAGACTATAGTCTGATAGTATTGACTGAGAAATCTGTCCCTGGAACACAACGCTGAAACATTGCTAAAAGAGGAAAGAAGTAGCTTATCGCCTGAGAGCATATGAACAGCTAGGCAATTGCTCCCTGCTGGAGTTTACCATTGAGGTCATCGTGTCTTACTTAACAAATAAGAGTAATGTGTAATGTGTCATCAAATCAAAGGAATGTCTCATGCACAGTTTCCCTCACTTGAGTGTCAGGGGAGGTCCGGTTCATTGAGGACCGGAAGTCCAGTCGAAACACCGTGTAACAGGCAAAAGAACTGCTCTGTTTTTGACAACTTGGGTTTATTTCAGGCCCAAATCATCACGCCGGGCAAACTGTTTTGGAATAGTGTAGTGATTATTATATTCTTGGATAGTCTGTTGAGAACTAAAGGCCTACACGTTTTCGAGTGTGCCAGAGGCCATATTAGTACATCTTTGCACACGTCTGTGTGTAGGCGAGCCTCGACCATTCTGTCTCACAGCGTTGCCGATCTAATTTCTCACCCCTCCAGGATTCAGATGACATAACCAGCTCCTGAAGTGTGTATTTATACTCAATGGAAACCAATTTAAAAGACAAGCATCTCAAGACAAGCAATTTTCCAAAAATGTATCACACCCACATCACATGTCTATAACTCATGGATGTATTTGTTTGTATAATACCAACCTAATCCAAAGTGCAACAACCATTACCCAATGAGCGATGGACCCGTTTGCTTAATCTATAACAACAAATAAATAATGAACGTGCAAATCGACAAATCAAAAAGTTCAGAACCACATCATTGGGACAAGGCCGTTCTCACATTCCCGGTAAAACACCTTACCTGTCTCAAGCTGACGCGCACAGCATACACGATATCCGAACCCTCCCGCCTGAAGTGTGGGTGTGGCTTGTCCTTGATGACGAACATGATGTCCGCTGGTATCGTGCCGGGCGACTCGTCGCCCTCCCGGGGGAACGTGATCTTGGTGCCCTCCTTCCAGCCCCGCTTGATCTCGATGGAGAGGATCTTGTCCTCGTTGCGCACTGTCCGGCCGTCCGGGTTGAGCCTCTTGCGGGAGATCTTCATCCGCTTGGTGCAGCCGTGGAAGACCTCCTCTAGGGAGACCCTCAGTTCATGGTGGATGGCCGGGTCCTGCTTGCGCCGCTGCCCTTGCTGCTGCTGCTGCTGCTGCTGGCCGCCCACACCCACGTGCCGCTCGCGAGGGAACCCATTGATGTTGAAGCTGGTGAAGGAGCCAAAGGGGTCGCTGCCGTCCACCTCCATGTCATCGTCGTCGCCGACGCCTCCGCGCCCCCCGTTTGCCTTACGCCCGAAGAACATCTCGAAGGGGTTGGCGCCACCGAAGAAGGTGGCAAAGGTGGCATGCGGGTCGCCGTGGAAGGTGTAGGTGAAGTTGCTGCCCTGACCATCCGTGGCGGGGCCGTTTCCCCCCTTAAGACCTGACGGGGGAGAAACACAGTTGGTCTACTGTCAGGGTCTGAGCTATAGGCAATGTCCCGTGAGACTGGATGTCTTTGAGAGTATGCAGTACAATATTTGTTTTTGCCTGATTTATTGATAATGTTTACTGTTTGGCTAACCAAACACTGAATACAATTGTGGATTTGACAAGTAAAACATACTCCTCAGGCAACCATTTCACTAATTAAGAAAGCTGATGCTTTCATTTTAGGGAGCACTTCATCACAGTAATTCCATTGTAGGGTGTATTCATACTTTGACACTGTATTTCAAAGCAAATGTCTTCATTGTACATGTATCACAGTCAACAGCTCTAAACCATATTATGTAATATTCATAAAAGTGATGCACTGTTTATAAAAAGACATAACCTTTAAACCTGAGCCTACTAAGAGATAGAAACATGGATCGCACAAGCTAGGCCTACATGCGTCAAACCTACGCAGTGTGACTTCACTGTAGCCATTACTTCATGTGTAATCATGGTTAAGCATTATAATGTATTTCATGAACCTGAAGTTTACATATAATAACATTGTAATCATTTTTAATTTTGAGAAGCTAATCTTTTGTTGATTTTAGGTCTGGATTTTTCCCAGACCACAACTGGGGTTTCAAATACAACTGGGACTGTTGGAGTCATTGTATTAAAGTATGACTATCAAAGGGATCCAGGGAGGTCAAAAACCAAACCGTCACAAGGATAGACACGTGTTGATGAAAACAGTAGTTCAATTCTCGATAATGTTGAAATATTCTCGACGCGAATGCATTTTTAAGAAATTAATGCATAAATAATTATACATCGTTTCAACTTTTATACAAGCTATTATATTGTTATTAGTTGTAAACTGTGAGAATGCATATGTTAAATCAGACGTAGGCCTATCCCTGATAACATTTAACAATTTAGTTTATCACGATTTTTTAAAAAGAAGAAGCTTTGTCTTCCGATTTATACGTAATGGGATGTCAAAACTTGTTCCAGTTCCTTAAGGGAGCCTACCGATCGAAAACTTCTGTTTGTAGATAGGGAACCATCAGTTGGCTACTGTGAAAAGTCCTGCCCGGACATTGACATATGTGCGCTATTCAACCAATTTTGGTGTTTGGCAGCTAAACGAGAACCTTAAGTTGAATACAATTCGAGCTAGGAACCATCAGTTACATCAAGCTCCGGATCTTTTACCTAGATCCCGGAATCCTCTGACAGGAATAACGGAGACGAGTGTCTTGTTCATTGTCTATGTGTTCCATGTTGGCAGACTGAGACTTCGATTAGCGATAATACGGGAACGATGATTTATGGGCCCGATAATTTGTTCCATTAAGAGTTTGGTAGCCATGCCTTAGTTTGAATAGGCTATAAGATATAGCATGCCATGCCACAGCAACGATGTAGATGTGTTTATAGAAACATTACCTTCCTCCCCGTATTGGTCATAAATCTCCCTTTTCTTGGGGTCACTGAGGACTTCGTATGCCTCGGCGATTTCCTTGAATTTTTCCTCGGCATTGGCTGCCTTGTTTTTGTCGGGGTGCCATTTCAAGGCCTGCTTTCTGTATGCTTTCTTGATGTCCTCATCCGCGGCTCCTTTAGAAATCCCCAATATTTTATAATAATCTTTACCCATTTTCCCCAAAAAAGGTCCTCGCGCGGAAAAGCAGCTACTCGGCGCGGTTGGCGGGTGCTGTCAGTCCCAAAGGAAAATGTATCAAGATAGCGTTGTGATATGGCGTCGATAACGTTAGATGTAACGCTATTATTAGTTAGCCCAACTATACTCAATATTTGAAAACACGAGAGAAGGAGGGCGACTTTGGACTTATATCGTCCAGAGGCTGTCCATAAACGCCTTTTCCCCTGTGTTATTTATCCGTGACGTTATACCCTCTCTAAATAGCCATTACGCACTCCCCTGCGTCCTAGCTGAACACTGGAATTCAGGCGCTCTTTCTAGAAAGCGAATGCTGAGGCACGTCATTTACACACTGACCGAATGGAAAGCCTTCCAGGTGCAACAGCGAGTTATTGTAGTTCAGTGAAGATGTGCCCGTGACATGACAGACACGGGGAACAGCTGTAGCGCGTGGTTGTGTGTGTGAGTTGGCGCAAAATCGTGACAAGAAAACGTCGTCCGGAGATACTGGTTGAATTTCTCCCCACGTCAATTGGTCTACATAACTGTGTCATTATAACACTGTTTTTATATTGATCTCTCTTTGGGGGAATGCTGCTCTTTTTCAATAAAGATCTTGCCTATATATCAATCCTATATCCGAGCACGGGGCAGTAATATCAATTGTCACCGTAATCTCTTAGAATTTTAGTTAAATAAGTAGCCTAACAAAATAAGCTCTTTGACAAAGAAATTATTACATATTTGTCAAAGCCTACCAGAGGGTTCTCATCGGGTATTTTACTAATTTGAAACAACAGAGACACCTGGTGGAGACTATGCGCAATAGGTGGTTTCAATAAGGTGTTCAGTGATGGAGAGCAGTAGAACCGAAAGACCTTTACCGCATCGCCATTGACAAAGCCATGTCAGTGACTCAGCGTCTGTATACGGAGGTCCATCAACAGAGAGATTTTTTTCATTCATTTTCTAAATGTTGTTTTTTCTGAACAGTTCTAAAGCTACTTCAGAACAATTAAATAAACCATGGATCATTTTCATGGGTTGTTTGTTAAACTAGATAAGGATAATAATGGCTTCATATCAGTGGAAGAACTTCACAATGAGATGAAAAAATCGGGAATCCTACCCACTGAGAAGAAGGTTAAGGTAGGTTAAGGAACACCTTGGTAATACAAGCTTATGCTATTGAGCTAACATGCTTACCGATGAGCATAAGCCTTAACACAGACTATTTCAACAGAACATCATTGATGGCTACGACCAAGACAAAGACGGTAGATTGGATTACAATGAATTCCTCCATTACATGATGGACAGGGAGAAAAAGTGGAAAATACACTTCCATGACCTTGACAAGAACAAGTGTGGTGAGTAGCCATAGCATGATCAGTGGAAGGTTGGGCTGCAGTAATGACCCATCATAGACTTTCTATAGGCTACCACGGAACTTTGTAACAGAGATACATATGTGGGCTCTCAACAGGACAACAACAATGAATGATTGAACATTATGCATAAAGAAAACAAGTTCTGTAAAGTATCCATTGGATTTGTGTACTCATATCATCTCTTCTCTGATCAGGGTTGATTGACCAGGAGGATATCATATGTTTGTTTAAGGAGTTAGGAGTGATCATTTCACAGCCGAATGCAAAAAGAATAATACAAATGTAAGACCTTTCCCCCCTCAAATAATTATTGAACAAAAAGAAACTTCAATAACATGAATTTACTCATTGTATACTTTACACTTTGTCACAATAGCAAGCTCTTTTGCTATTTCCTATTTCCATAAGCATTCATTGGGAATAGGGAAACATTGCTTACAAACGACATAGTACAGTAATAATGGTCGATGCGAGGCTGGTGACTCTGTAAATTAACCAATGATAGTGGAACTTTCCTTTTAGGATGGACAAGGACAACTCTATGACAGTGGACTGGGGGGAATTCCTACAGCATATCATTCTTAACCCAGCCCAAGACATTGGTGAACTGGTGTCTGCGTGGAAACACAGTTTGGTGAGACTGTGATATTCACTGTATATTTACAGTATCGTATGATTAGCATTAGAACCACCTCAGCAAAATCACTTGGAATTATATTTTTCCTATTTGTAAAGGCTTACACAATAAGCTAGAAGGAAGATACAAACTGTGACAATCTATCCATGGAAAGGGAAAATAGACCAACAAACGTGTATATATATATTATCCAGGTTTTTGATGTGGGTGAGAGCCGTCCTCTGTCCTTGGAGTTTCCGGAAGGGATGTCGGGTTCCGGGATGTGGCGAAGGTTCGTTCTTGCGGCGGGCCTGGCGGACGCCATGTCTCGAACGGTCACAGCCCCCATCGACCGCCTGAAGATCCAGCTGCAGGTCCCCCCGATACGAATCAGCATGAAGATCCTTAGATAACAACATAAAGTGGACGGGTCCGAGATCAAACGTTACCTGTAAACATCCAAAGCTGTTCCATAGTTTTGAGCACAATTTCTGTCGTTTCTTTGCATATGAGTATCCCGTAGAGAACCGCATACTTGTTGGACTCTGCATCATGTGTCCTTGTGGCGCTGAGAAAAGTTTCTATACATTTAATATTTGCCTGACCACCGGTTGTGCCCATGCATCTTCTGTTTGTATGCAGGTCCATGGATCCAAGACGTTTGCACAGGCGTTTGAGAAGCAGAGGGTGGGCGGGCTACGGTCTATGTGGCAAGGCAACGCCGTCAACGTGCTGAAGGGAACGCCGCAGTCTACTCTGCAGTGCATGATCTACGCTCAGGTGAGCCTGCTTTAGACCATGCTCTTCTACATGGTGTTGTTCTACGTGGTGGCTCAATAGTGCACAATGTCAACTCACACATACACATACAAATACACACACACACACATGCTCACACAGACACACACACACAGGCACTCACACACACAGACAGACAGACAGACAGACAGACAGACAGACAAGAAGGATAACACAGATTCACACAGACGCAACCCCTGCCTGCACATAAACAATGAATTTTCTCTATTGGAAACTAGCCAATTTACTGTCGCTCTGACCTCCACACCCACCTTGTCCTTTTGGTCGTCCCATAAATAAATCGCCATCACAATGTGTCACTGCATTTCTCTCCTCCGCTGCATTTCCTAGATGAAAATGTACACCCAGGATAGGACCAAAGAAAGCCTGTCGGTACAGCAGCGCTTTGGCCTGGGCTGCGTCTCTGGTGCATTCGCCCATGCTGTCTTCTACCCTTTAGAGGTATCCTGCACGTTCTGCTTCTATTTCTAAGGAGGACACCACTCTGTCCCTTTTTCCTATTTCCCGTGGGTTTTAGGATTGTAGTCCAATCACGTTTGTGTTTAAACTTCACATGACTTTGTCCTTAGACAGTTTCCTTACAAAAGTAAGTGGAATAAGCAGTGCAACAGTACTTGCTATGTAACAGTTAGGTTGCAGAACAACAGGGGTTAAGGGGTTAAGATTACAAAATGGTCGAAAAACACATCCCATATCATTTTAGGTTTTGAAGGTGAGGCTGAACCTGCAACACAGTGGCACCTACAACGGCATGGTTGAGTGCGCACGCTCCATATACCGCAATGAGTCGCTGGCCTCCTTCTACCGAGGGTTCAAGCCCAGCGTGCTCTGCATGATCCCATACGCGGGCGTGGAGTGCGCCGTGCATCAGGTGAGCTTATGTAACAATTTGTGGCTTTTGGGACGTTATTAATGTCTGTACACAATTCAATTCTTAGAATTGAATTCTTATTCTATCTAGGTCAGGGGTTCTCAACCTTTTGCAAGCTGGGCCCCCCCAAAGCTGGTTCATTGCACCCCCTCCACTTTGCTGGTGAAAAAGAGATCCTAAACAGTACACCAAAAAACTCTTGCCTTCCTTATTGCAGACCATTGTGAACTGGGCTATGAATGATCCGTCGTACAACAGCGACACACAGCTGTTTTTCTTCAGCTTCGTGGCCTTTGCCTCTGGACAAGTAACCAGCTACCCGCTGGCGGTGATCCGGACGCAGCAACAGGCCCAAGGTAGGCCTACTGTCTGCCTTTCACTTGGACTGATATACAGATCCGGATGGGAACGCCTGTTCAAACAGACTGACGGTAGACCGACAAAGAACTTTGTTTTACGAATGGTAAAATGAATCAAGCCAGGCTGGCGTATTTTGATCAAACATAAACCATATTGCCTCATATCCGGGGTGTCTGTCTGTCTGTCTTCCAGCTTTCTGCATGGATTCAAATCCCACCTCGAGTGTATTGCAAGGATTTACCGGAATCTATGCAAGGCACGGCCTCAGGGGATATTACAACGGCATGGGAGCCAGCTTCATCAGGGCAGTTCCATGTGCTCTCCTCAACTACACATTAACCAGGAAATTCGAAGCTCTGTTTGACTCCAAATGGTCCTGAGATGTGCATTTGTTTTCATGGTGATCAGGGAAAATGTGTTTGTGTCAAAGACCAGCAGGATGTGATCGCGTGACATCCGCATGAGGACCATAAAGGCTATAGGCTATAACTGGTGTCATTCCATTATTAATACAATCTGTACACACTTTTTGAGTTCTGTGAATAATTTAGGAATGAACCAACAGTCCTGCAACCTAAAGGTTGCAATATTCAAACTGTGTGAAAATGAGTGTGACCTTATGTATGTAGGACTATTTCCACCTTTTGGTAAGACATGTCAACAAGCCATAAAGTAATGTCTTAAAAAACAGCAATTTCCAATTTCCTTTTGTTCACATGTTCTTTTTAATGTGTAAACCCGTTTGGATGCACTGTATATGACACTTACTCATAGTGTACGTAACTGATATACAACACACAACAATCACATACAATGTAATAAGGTTATTGGTATCGTGGCTTTACATAAAGAGGTATCTATGTCATCTTTGATCGGTGACGACCAGCAGCGAGGGCAGTTACGAAATCTCGCGATGTGTTGAATTTGAGAGCGAGATTCGGCGTGAATGAATACGGCCATCTTCTGTCGCCGGGCACGAGAGGAGAAAGAGCACCAGATATGGCGGATTACTCGAACGTGGCTCCCCCGTCCTCTAATGCTCCCGCTGGAATGAATGACGCATTTAAAGACGCGCTTCAACGAGCGAGACAGGTATAAGTCATATTGTTTTTCCATCATCTTACGACTTCGATGTTTGGTTTATAAATGCTAGTATTTAATGTCGGAAAGGGACCGCACCAGATGATATGCTAACGACATGCAATATCACGCAAGCGGAATGTATTTGTACAGCTACAGTTCATTATTCCCCCATTTTTAATGAATGTAAACAGCGTGTTTTCTTAAACATCACACGGTGCGACTGGATTATTTGATGTTTGTCGATCCTGTCGGTTGCGTGTTGGTGAAATACTGAATACAACGACGCAACTTGTTAGCTAGGTGGCTAACATGGAAGTTACGGCGTTCTTTTGTTGGTTCAGACTTCCGGGAAACCACGTATGACGGCTTTCAAGTCTTTCCACTGTTGAATGTTGAGGATCAGTGCAGTTAATTTGATTAATAAAAAAAAAATGTTTATAGATAGCGGCGAAGATCGGAGTCGACGGCGTTGCTGCACCTCCAACAAACGAATTTGGCTACGGAGGCCAGAAAAGGCCCCTGGAAGATGCTGGTGGGTATTTTCCCATGCCTAACCTCAATATAGGTCAGTGGCCTAAATTGATACATTGATAGTCCTCCCTTTCCCCCCCTCCCACATTAAATGCTTGCCTGTATGATTTGTGTCAACGGTAGTGTATTTCGATATCAACAGGCTTGGATTGTCTACATGTATGGTACAATACGTAACGATGTGACTCGTAACCCTCAATCTCTCAATGTGGAATATGGGTTGTGTATTTGAAGGTTTGCTTCTCCTGAATGGTCCGTTATTGGAGGTTTGTATGAAAACAACAGGTAGTGGTAGTGTTTCGAACTACCAGAATTAGTTGTTGGCATCATCTTGATTTATGCCGCTTTCTGTTTCTCCTCCACAGACCAACCAGAGACAAAGAAAGTGGCACCTAGTGACCGTAAGTAGCTTTTCTGTCGATTGAATCTAAAATGTAGTACTCTGGACTCCCTTCACCTAGCATGGGCTTCTTACGTCTTCTAATGTGGTGCTTCTTTTGTCCTGCAGCCTTCTCGGGTGGTATGGGTGGAATGGGCGGCCCTCCAAGGTAAATATAGAGGGAGCGTTAACTCTGAAGTCATCTTATTTTACTAATATTCATGCAATGTTTCCAATGTTTCATGGCCCCTAATGGTAGGCGTGTTTCTTGCTTAGGTCAGCATCGGAAGACTTCAAGGTTCCCGATGGCATGGTGGGATTCAGTGAGTAAAATGCATTTACATAACTTTGTTATGACACAGAATGTACAGAAAATGAAGGCATGTCAATTACTTTTGTAACGCCTTTATTATTAAAACCCCTTCAGTTATCGGGAGAGGAGGGGAGCAGATATCCCGCATGCAGCAGGAATCTGGTTGTAAAATACAAATTGCCCCAGGTAAATGGAACTACTGCACCTAAATGCCAGTATACCAGCGCTGAGCAGGAATTTGTAAAACAAACTCTTTGTGTCATGTAGACAGCGGCGGCATGCCCGATAGATCGGTGACATTGACGGGATCACCAGACGCCATCCAGTGAGTTGTCTTTATGACCTGATTTCAAGTGGGATGTTATCCATGGCATTTGGTGACATAAGCTAATGTCTGATCCAACCCTCGATAGGGCTGCAAAGAGACTCCTCACAGAGATCGTGGAGAAGGGTCGCCCAACACCAGCCTTCCACCATAACGACGGCCCTGGCATGTCTGTTCAGGAGATCATGGTCCCTGCGTCCAAAGCTGGCCTAGTCATTGGCAAGGGAGGAGAAACCATTAAAAGCCTCCAGGTTGGTTGTCAAGTTTCTTAATTGCAAAACACCAGCTCTTAATTTCTCTTCATCTCCAAATGCCTCATCTATAACTACATTTTCTATGAACCAGGAAAGGGCCGGTGTTAAGATGGTCATGATCCAGGAGGGACCTCAAAACACAGGCGCAGACAAACCGCTCCGGATTTCTGGAGAACTTTTCAAAGTTCAGGTTGGTGGTCCTGCCAAAAGTCTACTGGATGCGATTTGCCCCCGACCTCACTGGCACTATGAGGAGTTGTACTTATTATCAATGTGTCTTTCAGCAAGCTAAAGAGCTGGTGATGGAGCTGATCAGAGACCAGGGGTTTAGAGAGCAGAGGGGCGAGTATGGCTCTAGGTTGGGTGGAGACAGCTTAGATGTAAGTAACATTGAAGTAAGTAAAATCGTTTTCTATTACCTCATCTACATACAATGGGCACGGGGTGACAAGTGGTTTCTCCTGACCGCTGTGGCTCGTTGTTGTCCCTGCCCAGGTTCCGGTACCCAGGTTCGCGGTCGGGATTGTCATCGGGCGGAACGGCGAGATGATCAAGAAGATCCAGAGTGACACGGGCGTCCGGATCCAATTCAAACAGGATGACGGCACCACGCCTGAGAGGATAGCCCAGATCATGGGCCCGCCCGAACAGGCCCAGCACGCGGCCGACATCATCTCAGACCTGCTGAGGAGTGTTCAGGCTGGCGGGCCCCCCGGCCACGGAGGGGGCAGGGGTAGAGGCCGCGGCCAGGGCAACTGGAACATGGGCCCCCCCGGAGGTCTGCAGGAGTTCACCTTCACCGTCCCCACCATGAAGACAGGCCTCATCATTGGCAAGGGTAAGGGTCTCCCCTGCCGTTGCTTGGGTTAGAGCAGGGTATCCGTGGGGTCTTAAAAAAGGCCTTATAATGTCTAAAAATCTCATTAAAGGTCTTAAATACGATTTTGAAAGGTCTTAAAAATCTATTGACGTTACTTTTATTTGAAACATGCATAAACTTCAGTCTCTTTTAAATGCTTACATTTTTGAGGACGCTATAATGCAAAATTTGTAGTTTTTATAGCGTCATAAAAAAATAATCATAGACTTTGTAAGTATATGATAATTCCAGGCCTCCAATTTTCCTTTAAGTCTTTTGCACTTTTTTGCCATTATCGATGTGGAATGGGTCTTAAAATGTATTCATTATGGTCTTAAAAAAGTCTAGTCTTCAATTTGACTTGTTGAAACCGACAGAGACCCTGAAGAGGAGCAGTAAGTTCAGACAGACGTATGCCTGATTAGTATTTTTGTGGGCTAATGCGCTGTCATTTGTGCACTAGGTGGCGAGACAATCAAGGGCATCAGTCAGCAATCGGGGGCCAGGATCGAACTCCAAAGGAACCCCCCACCCAACGCGGACCCCAACATTAAGATGTTCACTGTACGTGGTTCGCCTCAGCAGATTGACTACGCCAGGCAGCTAGTGGAGGAGAAGATCGGGGTAAGACACTGAAGGGCTAGCTATGCTGAAACAAGTAACTGCTGGACTACAGAGAGCTTTGACCCGGTGATCGACTTCTTGAGGATGGTTTTTTCATTTGAGGAGTATTTTTATTTTAGTGTCCAGTCACTCCAATGGGAGGCCCACACGGTCCCCCAGGTCCCCATGGAGGTCCCGGTCCCCACGGACCCCCAGGTCCACCCGGCCCCCCCGGTGCTCCTATGGGGCCCTACAACCCTGGACCTTACAACCAGGGCCCCCCTGGTCCACAGTGAGTACCCCGATCCAGCTGTTACGTTCAACCACCTAGGAGGCTGCTAATCCTTTGATACTGATGGGTTCTCCTCTCTCCCCTTTTCCCCCCTACTAGTGGTCCCCCTGCCCCATACCAGCCTCAGGGATGGGGCAACGGCTTCCCACACTGGCAGCAAGGCCAGCCTGACCCCAGTGAGTCCCTGCGTTTGATATAGCTTCCATAAGTCACTGTCATTCTGTCGATTTTGCCCCAAACGATGAGTCTGAGTGAGCTCTGTGGCCCAGATTCTTACGTACTGCTCTTGGTCACGATACATGTCCAGACAAAGCCGCGGCGGACGCTAATGCTGCAGCATGGGCGGCATACTACTCCCAGTATGGCCAGCAGCCCCAGGCCGCCATGACCCCCGCCACCGGAGCACCCGGCACCACGCCGTCCAATGGCCAAGGTAACCCCCGGCTCCTGTGCCTCCGTAGAGGAGGGCCTCATAGGCCTCCGTCCCCCCGCTCTATCTGCCTACTGTCTCTGCTGGTCTTCCTTGTTTTTGACCTGGTTCAATTGGTAACATGTCCAAATTTCTTCCTTCTTTAGCACATCCCATTTTTTCTTTTTATGATTTGGCCTTTTTGCATACCCCCTTCCGCCCCCAGGGTAGTTCCCCTTACTTTCCAGGTCTGAGACCCTGACCTGAGCTGGTGGAGGATATGATGCCATTTACATTTTTTTTTTCATAAGGGAATGGTGACCAATCACACTGTACCGTTTTTAACAGGTGGCCCGCAGGCTCCAGGTCAGAGTGGACAGGCAGATTACACCAAGGCCTGGGAGGAATATTACAAGAAAACGGGTATATCACCGTAGCTCCAGTGTACACGTCCTGCCAGAGGGCAGTCTAAACAGCCACTGGGTGCATGTAGACTAGACTGGCCCTGTTCTGTTGCTTATCTGCAGAGAAAACGGCAGCGGGGCTCGGGGGAACTGGAACGGCCCTTTGCTAGCTGGGTTTCTTAATCTCCTAACCGGTGCTGTTTAGACTGTTGCAATGTTCTTCCTTTTGATTTCAGCGCTGGGATTTGAAGACTCACCCCTTCATATAAGAGTACTGTCTTGACCCTAGCACTAACCCTAGACAACATTTGGGGCCATTTGAATCCAAATGGTCCGGTTCCGTTGCCCACTTCCATGATCCTGTAATGTCGCGTATGCCCATGCAATGGGCTTGACCTTCTTCGTCCCTTTTGTTTCCATCTAATCAGATCAAAATGTACTGTAATCATGCAAACCCAACCCGTGTCAATGAGCCTTGTAGTTAAGGTTACTGGGCTGTGAGCCTGAGAAATAGTGGATTTGATTCAGCTTGACGAATGCAGTTGTGTAACAGTGGTTTCTCTTGTGCAGGCCAACAGAGCCAGCAGCCCCAGGACTACACGAAAGCTTGGGAGGATTACTATAAGAAGCAAGGTAGGACCTGGTCCTTGTTGGCCTTAGATCTAGTCACCACGGGTGTGAATCCCGGAACATTTCACCACTCCTCTGTAGGACTTTTACTTTATTTTCAAGAATCGATTGTACAATCGATTGGACCAAACGACACATTTTTTCATGAATTAAACAAACGAAAAATATTTTATATTATTAGTAACATAACTCGCAAACAAGCAGAAAATAAAATTATTCCGAAAGTGCAGTAGACATTGCGAGGGCTGAAAAGTAAATTCCCACCAATTGTATGCATCGGAAACGGCCTGATCGTGTCATTCGGCTGCGGCTTAGTGTTTTGCCAAAAAATGGAGGGCAATGGCGATCAACCTGCGCGACATGAGAGACGAGTGATAAACCCTAATCACTTGAGTTCGATATGGAAGCACTAACCCTAAATCATAAATGAAGCCCATACTGCAATAGCCCGCTATGTTCTAGTCCACTGTCTGTTATGGGGAATAGCAGTCCTGCGTGTTGGCAGTGATATATTTTCAACCTAGTTTTATGTTTGCTATTCAGGTGAATTAAACATTTTATTTTCAAACTATTTTACAATTGCCTGCGTATGCAAAATTAGTTTGATATTTATAATGGTTAACACAGCCAGATGCCTGCTGTAATGTTTTTCATCCGTTATGGCAGTCCATGCTGCTTACTACTCCTCTGGCCTCAGGGCAGCACACAGTATAGGGCTTAACAATCATGACGTGGCATCGCACCGACCGCCTCCTTTTCGGAAGTATAGAATCACTTATTATATTACCTTTAAAACTGCTGGATCAAGAAAATATGTCTCTAGCGAGATCTTGTGTTTGAGACTGCTACCGTGTTTCTGATGCCAAACATGGAAAAGAAGTTTAGTTTTGATTGTTTTTTCCTGTACAACTCTTACGGCGTCCCCACAAAATGGCGTTGTCTCAGCAAAACAAATGTGTACATTGCGTTTAGATGCACCAGCCCCATTGGTTGTTTCAAGGCCGGTCGCACGGGCCGCTGTGCCCCTCGGCGGCACTCTCACTGCAGTAGACTGTCTGCCCCCACAGCGGCCCCAGACCAATGCAGACGGTTTCTGTCCCGCCACTCCTAGCACCAGTGGTGGGTTCGTTCCCCGTCCCACAAACCCAAGGGTTCTGATTGGATAGACAAATCCTTTATTCCTCCCTCAGATGTTAGTCACAGCAGCTTACATAAAAGAAATCAAGAGAATGTAACATATATATATACACGTATTGAAAAAAATAAAGGGCACAAATGGAAAAACAGAATATGGAAATATTTACAGCCAGGGTTCTGATTGGATTCAGTATCTGTTTGGCTTCAATTGCGGCTTGGCAACAACGTGTGCATTTCTGTTTTTTCCTGGAAGGTCAAGCCGCCCCTCAGGCCACGGCGGCCACCGCAGCCTCACAGTCCGGGGGCCAGCCTGACTACAGCGCCGCCTGGGCCGAGTACTACCGCCAGCAGGCCGCCTACTACGGCACCGCCAGCCCCCAGGCTATGGGCGGAGCCCCCCAAGCCCCGCAGGTACGCCTCGTTTAATGACTGTACCCCACACGTCTTCACACACTGCTGTACAATTGTTTTTCGGGTTGTCTTCTACTAACCTTCCCCCCCCATCCTCGCCCCCTTAATCCCGGTCCTGGTTGTTCTCCTAAAGAAACTGTCGGCCGTTTTGTCCCCCTGCCTTTAACCTCCTTCCCCTCCCCCCACCTTCCATCAGGGTTGAGGCGCCGGCCGGCCGGAAGCAGCTCGCACCCTAACCAAACCGCTTCCTCCCATACAGGCGTTTTTAACGTTCTTTTGTGGGAAGCTGCACCCAGTGTTTCTGCTCTTAACATGCCATGTATCTTCTATGTATTTCTTCTGCGCAGGGCCAGTAATGTGACGTGGACATAAAGTAAATGCCTCATTGTCGAAACGATCCTTTGTTAAATGTTTGGATGCAGACGCCTTGATGAAGATCTTAAAATTTCCTTGGTTTGAAGGTGTTACACATAGCCGGGCCGCTTGACCGGTGAACACGTCGTCCCCCTTTTTTTTTTTTCCTTTTACTTATCTTGTAAATGCCTTGTTTTTAGTGATGGTCATTCCAGGCCTGTATCTACACACAATGTGGTTAGAACTCATGTTAAACTGTAGCCATTGCCATGTATATCATCTCAGTTTTAAATGCTATTTCCTGTTGTGTTTTGCAATAAAACGAAATGAAACCTCCTGTGTTGGTAAGTTGGGATGCGCGCTGGAGGGCCCAATCTTCATTCTTAGTATGCTCTTGTTTCGCTGTCGGGGAGGGCGGGTGGGTCAGTGAAAACGCTTTGAAATCAGGCCCTGGTTATTTTTGTAGTTCTCTGAATTGGCTGACTTTGAGTTGTACTGTTCTTCTCTTCTCTCTCTCTCTCCCTCTTTTGGCAACCAGTTCCATGGCTGTCTTGTAGACTTGTTGCGTCCATGCTGTGATCCCAGGTGTGCGTTAGACAGGTTGTTTCATGGGAGCACTTCTTTAGTATTGAGCAGATGTTTTTGTCATCGGAAACCTTTCTCGCGTCGACTCATGAATTAACTGCAATACTCTGGCGTTGTGTTGTTCCTTTTTATCTTGCTTGGTTTGTTGATCTTTGTTGAGGTAGTATACACTGTTCTGCCATCATAGACACTTCCTCCCCCACAGGCAAGTTTAGAAAAGCGGTAAGCAAGTACGTCTCTCTTATTGTTTGAAGATATTTGTCCGAAATCCTGGCCGCCCGAAATTTTGCATCGTAGTATATATTTTTTTGTGCTGCTCTTTTACAGGACAGTAAGGTAAATTGTCGCTGTAACGTATATATAATATTTGCATTGAAAAGTTTTTGCCCTTCTCCTTTTTAAATTGTCTCGCCATGAACCCCATGTACCGTATAGACTTTTAAAGATTTTTGATATAAAACAAACTGCAAAAGTCATTGTTTTGCTCTGATAATTCTGTTAGTGTTTGATAATAAGAATATGGGTTTGTAGGGTGGATTGGCTAAGCAGTCTTCATCCTTGAGTTGAGCCCTCCTATACTGTAAGTACAATTACTGAGAAAGCTTTTCACTGTTTGCCAAATTGCAAAATGTAGTATTGTCCAACTATTGCAATTCTCCCGTGTTTGGGGTAAGTATATAGAGCGGCACGGTCATTCCTTTTAGAATTGACTGTTATACTTTAAATGCTTGAGACTTGTCATTTGTCCTTCAACCTCTACATTGATGCATTGCAACACTTTGGAAAGCATATTGAAACGGTTTGCATTAGTCATTGTTTTATATCAGTCTTTGATAGGCAGTCACTTTGACCTTGCGAAACACAAGCAGGTAGAGCATCTCCTCTAGGCTTGTGATGGTTTATAGGAACTGTACATGTGGCTTCCCATGTTGCAAACGCGTGATCTGCCGAGTTCGATATTTGTTTAGATCGTGGTATTATTTTTGCAAATGCCATATCCTTATTCGGGAAAGTCTACAGAAAGTCTAGCATGTATAGATTTCTACTGTTTCTGATTTCTGGGGGGGGGGGGGGGGGGGGGGGGGGGGGGGGGGGGGGGGGGGGGGGGGGGGGGGGGGGGGGGGGGGGGGG
>JAOPJJ010000134.1:846614-859564 GCA_027122795.1 Enchelyopus cimbrius
GATTTCTCCCCCCCCCCCTCCCCTCCCTCCCCACACACACACATATGAGCACTGCCGGTAGAGGAAGTACTCAAAGTAGTTTGATGTCTTACTTTGACTGCCCCATGCAATGGTTGTGATGAGCACTGCAGTGACAGGCCTGTTGTCGATTTAAATCCAAATCCTTTTTGACTGCATTGTTCACTGATGGCAAAGTGCAATATCTGATCTTTGCAGTGTCACCCCAGACCCTTGCACCTTAGGTTCTGCTGCAGTAACACAGGTAAGCGAAACCTAAGGAAACCAGTGTTTTTCTTGACCTGTGATTTAACATGCATACATGCACAAAAGATGCTGACCTAATGTGATTACATGCCTAAAATGCATCTTAATTGGTGACTTGCAACAACAAAACTTGAGTATTGAATATCCACTGCTCTTTTCCCTAGAAATTGATGTGCTCTCACTCTGAATGACTTTGCATGATATGCGTTTTCATGACCTGTTCCGTTAGATTCAACTCTAGATTTGCCATACAATGTGTATTTTAAGAACAGCACAACTTAACAGTGTTGCATTTGCCCATTGGTCTTTTGTAAAACTGTCTTTCTAGTACATATTTAGCTTTTTCTGCAATGAGTGTGGCAGTGAGTACATATTTACCCCCTCCCCCCCCCCTCCTCCCATTCTTGTATTCGGATAGAAACTTGTAGCATGCCTTTGATCATTGATAAGTGGAGTCGATCGGTTGTTTTCTGCCAGAATCCCTGCACTAAACATTGATGCTCACTGTGTGATGGTGTGAACTTGCCCTGAAGTGCAGTCAAACCAACGCCATTTTTGTTTAAACTTTTGCTGCCTTCACTTCTCGCTCACAGTGTCGAGGATGCTGCAAGCGTAGGTCGTAGAATCAGGCCCGTGGTAGTTTCCCCCTCAATACGAAGGACCCTTTGAGTCTTTACCACTGCGCAACAGTAGACCGTTCCCAGAGCTCCAGTGATTAAGGTAAAGACAATGCAATCATGATACAAAAAACTACTGTAAATGTACAGTGTTCTGTGAGATGCATTATTTTGGACTCGGATTGTTTCTTAACCATATCATTGAGTTGTCTAAAGGCTATTTAAATTGATCCAAGTCACCCTTTGAACAGAACTAATGCTTAATGTTAGACACGGTTTAGGAGCAGATGCATTTCGTGGTGATACATTTCTTGCATTTCTATTTCTTGGGTGTTGGGAGAGGGAGGGATTGTTTTCTAGATAGGAATTTTAATCTAAGTGCATCATCTGTAGTGAAAGGTCCCGTTGTTTTTGAAGTTGCCTGCTTTTCTATCGGAGATGCTCTTTTCGTCTGGGCTGGTGTGAGTGTGTCAACACGGAGGTGGGGTGCTTGTAGAAGACAAAATCGGCAGTGAGCGATCAGGAGCATGCCTTAGAGGTAAACGCAAGGTTTCATGTAAAGTGTATATTACAGAATGTACTAATTTTTGTTGACTCGATGTTGCCATGTTCACTAATAAAATTGTAATGAGTTGGTTAAGTCTTGTGTTTGCATTGTTTATTCCACAATAAGCGAGATGGCTTGGATGGTTAAAATGTACAATCTACTGATGACAGGTTTTTGCTTTAGTACATGGAAAATAACACCACTTTGAAATAGATTTTTTGATTCACTTTATTTTTTGGAACCCATGTTTGCCACATGCAGTGCCCAGATGGTGTTAACAACCAATTTTAACAGTTTATTGTGCATATATACCCTTTTTGGGTAATGAATCTAGTGACACCACTGAAGCAATAAATACTTGCCATTGACGAATGTAGAAATGGCTCCCGCAGGTGTGGTAAAAATAAGGCTTTGTAACAAAATACACTAGTGCGATCTCATGTAGTGTTTTAGGGCATCTGGCATGCCTTATTGCAATTCTATTGATTGGCCAAGTTATCTCCCATTGATGGTGTGACTTTTTTTTCCAAAGCATCATCAGACAACTTGTACAATGGCTACATAGCTCAATCCTAAACAGGGCCACGGTTTAAAAAAAACAACTGGTAAATATTTAAAGCAGAAGATGTGGCTGAAAAGCCACACTAAGCTGGCCTGCATTTGCATTGTGTTGGCACTGGAGGGTTGAGGCTGGTATATGATGACAGCAGATCAGTCTACTCAAACAGCTAATGACTTTGGAGCAAGTATGACCCACAAGCTCAGTACCAAGTTCTGAACAGAAGTTAGGGGGCATGAATACATGGAAAGGTAGCTGTTGGATGCCTCCTTCGCATTTTCATTTGGTTTATTTAAAACCGCTCGAAATGGGCCCCTTTCCTAACACCTACTTCCCATGATGCAGTAGACAGGTCTTAAATCACAAATCCTACCTAACAAAACGGGTCTCTCACTGGTCTCTGGTATCCATGAGTGCGCTGGGTGCTACTGGCTGCATCTGTGGATGGGCGCGGGGGGTACGGGGGCAATCTGCCCCCAGGTAGGACCGCAGCAGGGTGGAGCGGCGGTGAAGCAGGTGGAGCATGTCCTCCGCCAGGCTCTCCACCGTGGAGTAGCGCACCTTGTCCAGGTCGAAGATTTCCTTGAGGAAGGAGAGCACCTGGTCCTGAGGAAGGGTGGAGGGGCATTAATCACACTACCATAGTTAACACCCATGGTTGTATTGGACCCACTTGAAATGTGAAAAATCATGTGAACACTAGACAATTTTCTGATTGTAACATTATGTAACAGTTGGATTATGTCTTTTTTTTTACCTTGAAGAAAAAACAGAAGTCATGCAGAGAGCTTTTGGGTCCTAGGAAACCCCAGGCCAGAGCTGGGCTGATCTGCTCACATACAGCATAGAAGTGGGCGATAAATCCATCTGGTAACTAGAACAAGGAAAGAGTTTTATTGGGTCAGTATTTACTTGCAGTCAAAATCATTGGGGGATAGTTCCCTCATGGTCACTTTGCTTGAGCAGCCTTGAGTGTAGAGACGTTACAGCGTGTCTTCTTGCAGAATTAGTCATGTGGGTGGGTTTGGGCAAATATTCCCAAACCCGTTTTAAAGGACTAATGGATAACAATGCTGACTACCATTGAATATAATCTTGTTTTCTGAACAGAATACTTCCAAGCTAAATATAGCTTTATAGTCCCCTAACCAACAAGCTACAGCATATGGAAGTGGGCCATAGACTGCTCTCTGTCCGGTCAAATCAAGTTGTGCAGTACTAAAGGGTAGCCTGGTTGAGTTTCCCTTAAAGGGGTAGTTCAGAATTTTGGAAATAGGACCTAATTTCCAAGTGAGTCAGGGTTTTATTTATCACTGGAGACGTTTTCAAGACATTTCATTCAGTTATTCTAGTTGGGTTAGTTCGCTGGTGCTAGGCTAGCGTAAGTCAACGGTTGCGATAGCCTGCCGATAAAAACTGTTTTACCCACTGCACACTAGTGCACCCGATGCAAACGGCAGACTATCGATGGAAATGTCTGTGTTCAAAGAATGTTAGAAATAAAACCAACCTTGCATGATATTGCATTTTGAGGGTCTTTCTCAGTAGCAGTGTTATGCTTCCTGATAGGAGGCAATGTAAATTAGGTCCTATGTCCAAAATTCCAAACTACCCTTAAAGTGAACTCCTTATACCTTCATGTGCTGTCTCTTCTGCTTCAGTACCGACCAACAGCTAGACGCCACCGCCTAGGAAACATAAATCAGTAGTTAAGACCAAGTTGGCAAGAGGGTACAAGGCAGGTACATGGCTCCTTGCCGTGAGGGTACATGGCAAGGAGACTCACCGTCTCCTTGAAGGAGCTGTTCAGCCAACGGTTGTTGACCACATTCTGAATAGAAACGGGCGGATTTTCAAGGTCTTCAAAGGAGTCCATCAGGATGAAGTCCAGGACTATGTCGTAGAAGTTTAAGTGTTTGATCTGGCGAAGGAGTTACAGTTAATTGATTACACATTTCATTGTGTAATTCAAGACTGTACCATTGTATGAGAAGACTCTCACCCCGCGTGTGGCCAGCTCCATCTCAGTGTTCTCCCAGTGCTCAGTGTGCTCCAGAAAGGAGATCATCTCCTCAAACACTTCCTCAAATCTCTTTGGGCTCTGGAAGCCAAACAAACACATCCATGTAAACAGGATACATCACCATTGTTGGCCTCTAGGGCCCTAACATATAGCAGTTAGCTTCCTCCACATCAGCAGATGTCATACCCTCTGCGCTTTGACAATGATTGAAGAAAGTATTTTCTTGCCGGTGTCAACCAGAAACGTCCTCGTCATCCTGTCACTCAAAATAAGCTGGGGACGAATAAACACAACGCATCAGGACACTGGGTTTGCAATAGACCATGGTTTCGGATGTCCAACGAAAGACTCGTGAGCATGAGGTACCTGGCATGCCTGACGCACACAGTGGAGTTTGGCCAAGAAGTCTGTGTCTCCAAGACACTCCAGCAGCTCAGTCCTGGGGAAACGAAAGCCAGGCAACAAATTTAGAATATAACGGAGGGGAGCCCAATACCTACGTGAGGTATATTTCCCTTTTAAAATATCTGATGGTTTGAAGTCGTTGCAATGGACCTCCCCATGTGATTCTATGAGGCCTGTGTTTGTTGAGCGCTGCCCTGTTCAGATATGTAGTAGCTCAGGTGTCTCCATGCGTGTTGCCCGGGAGGATCTCACCGTAGCACCCTGCAGGACACGCTGCCGTCCTCGGCCAGCTGCAGGGCCTCCTTGTAGAACAGCTGGTGGCAGAGGGAGGAGGTGGTCCTCTGCTCCGCCAGCTGGGGCGGACAAAACAGAGGCTCCTGGTTAGGGTCGTGCCCGGAAGGATTACAATAGGGATCATGGCTAGGTACTTCCGTTCCAATGGCTGCATACCAACAACAACGTTTTAACCAGTGATCTCTGCAGTAAATGTAGACAGTGGCGGGGGTGGATGTGCCTCTGCAACATTTCAAACCTAACCTCATGTTTAGATTATTATGGGGCAGCAGTAGCTCAGGGGTAGAGCGGGTTGTTCAGCAACTGGAAGGTTGCCAGTTCAATCCCCGGCTCCTCCTAGCTGAGTGTTGAGGTGTCCCTGAACAAGACACCTGACATGCTGGCTGTCGCCTTGCATCCTTGACCCGCCGTCGGTGTGAATGATACAATTTTTTACTTTGCTTTGGATAAACGCATCTGCTAAATGCCCTCAATATATAGATATAATATAATATAGATTACTGCTGGTAGTGTGTTCTCTACATGGCTATTGTGGAAAAAAAGCTGGAACCAAAAGCTGCACAGCCTAAATGAAGCTCAGGTTGCTGAAATCCAGTTGTAGCCCTACGGATTCACACACTGAGCGTGTGAATGCTGCACTGGGTGGATTATACATGTGTCAGAGTCGGCATGTAACGCAAGGAAATTGCGGGGATACTGTGGGGTGCTGCATGGGGAACTATTCGTGGTGACTTATCGCTCTATTAATAGTATCTTCCCTCTCTGCATCAGCTGTGACCCAGTTATTCCTCTCGCCATGGTGACCAACACGTCAGGCTTGCATTAAACCACAAATAAATGTACATAACACGCACACACACACATGCTCACACACGCACACACACACACTTATATAAAATAGAGTTGTATTACAAATGACAAGGTATATTTTTAAACCACGATAACAGAGATTATATCCAACGTGGAGTACATGGACAGGAATATCTGAGCTCCTTAAACGCCCTCCCCTGGTGTACAACAACCTGGGCTCAACCCGTACCGGACATGTGACGCTTTCCGGAAACATTACCCTTGCGAGCGCGAATCGTTAAGCTGACCCAGTGTGACACCGGTACCTGGCTGGATTGCTCATTTGTTTGCTGACTGTTAAAAAGCGTTTACACCTTGTAAAAGGTGACTATAATAAAAACGTGAAGGAGGAAGCAGACGGGGCAGCACACTGGGTTATAACCATGAACATGGCCAGACAGAACTGGTTCCAGCCGGTTGGAGTGGTTTAGGCGTTCTGGGACGGATTCAGGCGGACTGATGCTGACCTCTGCGGCGGACACGAAGGAGTCATTCGAGGCGATGCTCACGCTGTCCCTCGGCCCGATGTCCTCCAGCTCCAGGACACCGATGTCCTCTAGTCTCTCTGTACGGCACAACAAGCGGGTACTGATGGGTCTTGTTACACGTTCAATGGACACTTTGATCACATATGCAGTCCCACGACACACAGAATTAGCAAGTATTGACGTCAAAGGCATCTGGCCTTTGTGTGTGTGTGTGTGTGCACTGACCCTGGCTGCTGGTGTGGGAGTGGGGCTGGGACTCTCCCAGGGTCCCCTCAAACTCCTCCTGCAGACGGTAGGCCCGCTGCAGCAGGGACTCCAGCTTGTGGATGAACTCGGCACTGACGGCTTCCTGCACACACACACACAAAGTTGTACTAACAACACCTAAACGGTTCCTCTGCGTGTCGTGGTGGTGGTGTGTGTGTGTGGGGGGGGGGGGACACTCACCACCCCTGTCTCCTCTGCAGCGGCGTCTGTGGTGGCCATCTTGAGGAAGTCACAACTGACGTCATCCTCGGCCTGCCTGCTCCTGAAGGAGAGCGCCTGCTCCCACCTCCTCAGGGCCTCCTCAAACAGCTCCATGCCTGGGGGGAAGAAACACACACACCTGAGTTTAAGAATTCATGTACAATAATGTTTTGTAATTTGTAATTTTTTTCCACTTCATCACTTCATCCTTTGGCTAAGGTTTTCCCAAATATAACATATAACAAAGAAGTATATATAGTTCAAAACCACTACTACAAGGGCTATAATAAGTCATCTTGATTCCCAAAAGGACTTAATAAATCTGGAAGCAATGGAAGGTTTTATTTTTGCCTGAACTCTACGTTGTGGTTCAGAGTGAACCCCATCTAGTGGTTTAACTGGCAGCCCTGGAGCACTATGGGGCCCCAGTCAATCCTCTGACGATCACTTGGTCCATCCAGTGCTGAAATACCATTCCTCTCTGAGGCCCGTACGCCCTGGTCCGTAGTGTGTGTGGACTGCTCCCTACAGGCCTTCCCTACCCATGATGTAGAGGTTCTCCGGCGTGGTGACGGGGATGTTGACCACGTTGCACAGGTCCTCGTTGGCCGGCCTGTCCCAGCAGATGGACTCATTGCCGCACGTGCAGCTACTGCCGGAGCCAGCGGTCTTTCCCTGGAAGGCGGTTTGGTGGGTTAGCGCAGCACCACCGCAGTAGGAACGCGTTGCCTTCAGTCGATATGCATTCCATCGAGGAAGAGGCAGATCCCTTCTTTTTTTTAATCGGGCTGAAGAAGGTCCGGACCAATCTGACCAATGTTTTAAATGAACGGTAGCCGATAGGTGCGTCATCGAATTGTAGGAATAATGTTTGATCTGTGGTTGCAAGATGCGCTTACCGAGCCAAGACTCTGTAGTGAGCCAGACAGTCTGCTGTGGAGTCCTCTGTTGAGCAGCCCACCACACTTGGAGTTGAGGGAGAGAGTGACCTGTTGACTGGTGGTGTCTGGAGACAGAGTGAGAAGAGGAAGCAGTTAAGACTGTCATTATAAAAGTAGAGTTTATTTTATTGTTTTAGTGCATATACAGTATATGAGAGACAAGAGAGAGGGGTTTACATGCACAACTGAGAACATTCAGCACCAATACTTTCCTGACCCCATTTACCTTCCGAGTAAGGATCTGGCTTTCCTCCCTCTCTTTCGATACCTGGGTAGGACTCCTACTGTGGGTAAGCTCGTCTTAATGGTATTAAATGCATTAAAGCCCTTATCTCGAGCCTGCTACTTATACACTAGATGAGTATGCTCTGCAAAGCACTATAACATACACACACGCTAACTAAGAGTGTTCTTACCAAAGCAAAATAGAAAAATACTACTACTTTTTTCCTAGTAGTATTACCATTTTGTATTAGTATTAATAGGTTTAGACTGTTCTAATATGCCCTACTTCTGGCGAACGAGTGGGTTGAACCAGAGACACTATAGAAGGAGGAGACACATCACTGAACAAATCGCCCATTGAAATGCATGGGGAAACTTTGTAACGCCAAGATGGCAGTTGTTTGCACATGTCCCGCCTCTTCCGGTGCCGTTGCTCCAATCATTTTGCAGGTCCTACACGGTCACGCTTTTTGCGACACAACTTATTGTAACCCTGGCCTTGAAGCAGTCCATACAAAATCAGATACAGGCACGGTTAAAGTTACATTGTTAAAACGTTAATATGCCCCTTAGACCTCACAAAATGTATATACAGCTCTCTCCCTATTCATTTATATAGGGCCCTGGTCTTGTTAAGACCAAATAGCTGCCTGAAAGGCGTTGCCAATATGGCCGCGAGTGAGAGGACTTGCGTAGAAGGACTTTGGTTGAACGTAAGAAAATCTTTCTACAAATGTCCTGCCCGTCCACAATTTGTAAAGCAACAATGGCGGCCATTGTCAGACGAGATTGGGCTCCTCACCTTGCTCCGCCAGGATAGGAGGAGGGAACTGGAAGCCAGCCTGCTCCCACTGCGGGGACTGGGCCTTCTTGTGGCGTTTCCTTCGCTGGAAGTGGCGGGCGAGGAAGAGCAGGGAGACGGCTCCCAAGGCCGTAGCGGCCACCAGCTTCTTGGTGCCTGTGCTCAAGGTCACCTGTAGCAGAGAGGAAAAGGGATGTGTGTGTGCGTGCATGTGTTTGCAATCAGCATGGAGCCAAACACAAAAGGCCCTGGCCCTTTTATCTACGATGATAACAATGTCAATAAAGACCCTCATCATTCAAAAAGGCTAACTCTATTAGCCTCCATGATCTGCAGGGTACATGATGTACATCATTGTATTTGCAAAAGACACACAATGGAATGGCTTTTATATTGGGATAACAAAGACCAGATCAGGTGACCAGATGATTTCAGTAAACCCAAATACTAAGGGTATCCAATTTCATGGTCAAATATATGACTTTAATGTTCTGCTCCTACAAGTGATGGGTAATGATAAACAACCAGAGCAAATGGCCTTTGTCAACCACACTCTCCCTGCTCACTGCGCTATAACTAAAACAACAAAAGCATGGTCCAATTTAACAGCATTTCCCATCAAAGCGTGTCCTCTCTTTACGCGTACCTGTGCCAGGGAGTTGCACACGGAGCGTGGCAGGTCCACCATGCGCAGGGCCGCCCCCTTGACGGACAGCTGGGAGTCAGACAGTGTGTGGTGCGTCATTGTGCTTGCTGTGCGTCCGTGACAACCATCATCCTACTAGCCCTCATTAGCATCCTGTTCCGGGACGTGCTGGAGCTGCAGAGGAGAATGAGGTCAGAGGAAGGAGTCCCATAGTGAGGATGCTACCTCCACGAACAGACCAGCAGGGTGAATCCACACTGAAGGAAAAGACGCCATGAACCGAAGAGCGATATATACTGTATATGTTGTTCCTGATTTAACAACTATTAACAAAGTAATACGTTGTAGTACATTGTATCAAACTGTCTTGGTCAGCAAGATAAAAGCCTTCGGCTACAGATATTACATTACAAATGATAAATCATTATAACAGAACAACAAAGGTTAAAGCATAGCATGGCCCTAATTCTAGCCAGCTGTCAATTACAGTCATTTGTCCAACTGAAATGTGTTCACTTTGCTTACTTTGTTCATAAGACAAACCTTAACCCTTAAAAGTTAAAATGTATGTTGCTTAAAGTACACAAATTGTACCCGCATAAAGTATATAAACCCCAAAACATACCTTCATTGTCTACAATGCCTGGTTACAGTTGGAAGTACCACATGAATTTAATACATGATGGAGATGTATTTGAATATTGAGATGTAACAATTAACGGTGAGCTTTGATTAACAAGCCAAACTAACCTATACATTTACATTTTGGAAAACATTATAATGTGGAGCCCGACCAGTTCACCTCCGGACCTAGACTAATACATCATGGTGATAATACGTTAATGTCACTACGATGAAATATATGATTACGGAGAATGTTGTTAATTTACATTGCTAAATCTAAATTTGCAATGACAGATTATGGTACGGAAGCCCCCCCAAAAAATCCCCATTGTAAGTCATAATAATGAGATAAAAGTCGATATGAGATAAAAAAAAGTCATAATGATATAAACTCGAAATTATTAGATTTAAAAAGAAATCGAAATAGTTAGATACAAAGTCGAAATAATGAGATAAAAAGTCATGACTTTTTTTTCCTCATAATTGTGATTTACAATGGGGATTTTTTATTTTTTTCTACTGGCGGGAATGGGCTTCCATACTAAAGATTAATAGTAAGGCATTTCAAAAACGTTGGTAGAATGCCTTAAACATTCAGTAATGCTATTGACAACAACAGAAGACAAGGTTATGGAGATTAGTAACACACGGTGGACAGAAGTCATAGAAACCTATGTAGCAGCTAGCTCAATGCAGGCTAAACGGAATATTCGCTCCCGCCAGACCTGCTGCCCAATGGACAAGCACTGTCTTAATGATTGTTGCGAAGAATACTATATAGGAAGGAACGGACAGGATAGTTGAAGACCACACACCACGGACTCGGTCCTACCCACCGGATTTCCACTCGTGGGCTCGCCGCGGTCAAAGCAGCCTAGCAAGAGAGTCCAACTGAGTACCAGTGTTGTCATTGCCTCTTTCAAAATAAAAGTACCTACTATGAGCACCGACTATCATGCAGTGGTGTACCGAGGTTGACCTTGTTCTAGTACTTGAGTTTTGGTTTAGAACATCAGTTTAACTCTTGATTATAAAAAGGCGGAATCATAGCAGGTCATTTCAACAAATAAAGACAATTAACGTCATTGAATCGGTAGAGTGATCAGTTCAGTTCAATTCAGTTTATTTGCCAGACTCATGTCCAAAAACCACGCAACACAGGACAGATAAATGTGGTTCTGCATCAAACAAAGATGGATATAGTGGTACGATGTTCTTTATATGAATAAGCAATACGCGTTACATTGTGGTAAGACTTTAGTCAATTTGGTTATTTGTTTTGCAAACAGTTTACAATACAAACATATTAAACCGTTTCAGCAATACCAATGTGACGTGAAACACATTGCACTTCAGATTGGCAGCATAGACATTTCTTGTGCAAAATGAAAATCTGCAGTTTAGGACACATTTTTTCCTTATGTTTGTCCTTACTGGTATTTTGTATTCAGTCACACACAATGAATGCATTTATCTTGTTATCTCCTCAACATTAATGAATGAATGCTCACCTTCAACCTCAGTGGGTTCCATGAATCATGAACAACCACAAGAGAGAGGCTAATAATTAAAAAGCTGTTCTGGGAGTTTAAAACATTATATTACAATCACTTGTTGCTGTAGCACCTGCAGCTAGGTCAACGTTAACAAATTGTATTTTATTGTTTAATTGTTTTTCTTTTTTCTTAAAAACCTTATTAACTTTATTTTGTCTGTATCAAAACACTGGAGGTCAGCGGATATTTGTTGCAAGGAGCATGGTGACCACTAGACGGCGCTTGGGTTGTGTTGTCGCCAGGCGGCCTTCAATTACCTTTCTTTGACATTTGCCTTCATCTACTATTGAAATTGATAGAAAGCCAGTATGTCATCTTTGTACTTTGAAAGCTGATGGGCAGCATGTCTTTAGACAAGGCCAAAAGGAAATGATGCAAAGCCAATTAGTTAAATCAGGCCTACTCTTGATTTGACAAACTAAATACCAAATTCTGGGCTATATCATTGGGCCTATTTCCCCCCTCAATTACTGAAGCTATTGGTGTTTTTGTTGACTAATTTTGTTTTCAGCATCAAATGTTTTAAGAAAATTTAAGACACAAGAGCAAAAGAGATGCCATTTAAAATGCATCATGCTGTGAATCGTTCACTAACATCCTTTCCACAATATTGAACAAGCAACAAAGGCAACAAGTAAAAGAACAACAACAACATTATTTCACAACTATTAACATGGGCTGTAAGCCTAACATTGTTTGTGGGCAAATTTGAACGTAAATGGGTGTTTCAGAATGTTGGTCATGGTGTTAAGCCAATTAAGATTGAGGGACTTCATTTGTAGATCAAGTCAATCCTCCCAGCTGTTTGTGTTGCAAATATATCAGTGACCTGGTCATAACTGGATCTTTTTGCGAATGTTCTTTTCAAATGAATATGGCCAGGTGTGTTTACCTCTCCTGCCCCATTGTGTTACTTGTGTAACTTTTTATTCGTTCGAGGCAGGGAAAGGTTCGCTCAGTTTTCGTGAGGAATTTATCTCTGCCTTGCTATAAAAGTGCTGTTGTTAAATTGTTTACGTGTAGTGGCCATACGTCTCCATCAAATTCTCCGGTGCCTGCGGCGGAAATGAGACTTAGAAACATTCGAATTCCGCCGCAACAAAGCAACAAAGCGCAAACGATCGAAGCGCTGGGTGATTTGACTGTCGTGGATGGAATCATAAAGCGAATGTTATGTTCTCACTGTCGTTCAAATGATCGTAACTTCTTGTTGGTTCTCGGCTTGTAGCCTACTTTAGGGGGTAACCCCACCCTCCGGGCTGCGTCACAGCCACGACACCTGCTC
The DNA here is from genome assembly GCA_027122795.1 of Enchelyopus cimbrius. Classification (NCBI taxonomy): domain Eukaryota; kingdom Metazoa; phylum Chordata; class Actinopteri; order Gadiformes; family Gaidropsaridae; genus Enchelyopus; species Enchelyopus cimbrius. The sequence goes on from JAOPJJ010000134.1 coordinate 859,208, forward strand.
TATGGTTCGCAGCGCAAACCAGGGCTTTGGCTCCAGCCTATTGGTTAATTCGCTTAGACTCTCCCCCATTAAACCCCAATGTTATCACCGGCCGCCAACACTGCCGGCGAATTGAATGTGAGTGGAGGCTGAGGTAGGAAGGTCCTCAAGCAGTCATTTTCAATAGCCAGGGGTACTAATGTCATGTTGACACATGGACACGAAGTTTACATACAAAGGCATTAAAGTAGTCATATTTAAGTCATATTCATTGCAGTAGTCTGGGCAATCTACACTTTTCATTCTCAAATGTTAATGAGGATCTTCCTCCCACTCCTCATTTGAGAAGCCTCCACGCACGCACGCACGCACGCACAC
>JAOPJJ010000134.1:863482-874957 GCA_027122795.1 Enchelyopus cimbrius
CACACACACACACACACACACACACACACACTGTGTGTACTTTCTAGTTTGAGCAGTGTAAAGGTTGGATTTGGGGTTCTAAGTCGAATTGGTGGGCATTGGATCATCTTTAATGAATTCTGTTTCCCCCTGGGGCCTGAGGAAGATTCTGTAGCACATAGATACAGTATTGCACACCTTCCTCCCCCCTGCTCTCTAACACATGGCTCCAAGCTTCACTTTCTCCACACAGCAGAGGCTATCATCTCCCCCCCCCACACCCTCAGGGTTATGCATCTTACATACTGGTTTGACCAAAATGTTGGGTTTTTTGTTCAACTGCATGCTTCTGCTGTGCGCGCTGAATATTCTTTTTCACTATGTCCCAGGGTTCGACCACGCAAACCCTTCTGCAATGCAGGGTTACGAGTGCAATGCTGCCTCACCTTGTATTGACTTCCATCACACTGCCAAGTGACCAGAATGTATGAGGCGGGGTGGAAAAAGTGAAGTCTCAGCCGCGTCTGTTTAGCTAGGCTGTCGCCAACACGTATCTACACTGTGACACAAGTTCCACACTCCCACAATCCTCAAATCCTTGGCTGATATGGACATGCATCTCCATGCTGTTCATTGAACCCTCCTATTAGGAGGGTTCACAGGACAGACCACCGCAATCTGTTTTCAGCGTTTTGAAGACGCCATGCCAGGTTTAATTTGGTACAGTGTTTAATTATTGAATCTCCTGACTACTGTAACGATGAAGAATCTTGTGGGGGCTGGCTCAGAAGGTGATGCACTTGTTAGACTAGTGGAGCGTTTGATCTCTCTCCGGTGAGGATGGGTCCTGGTCTGAGAGCGACGCTACGTTGTTAGGCTGCATTCCGAATGACTGGTAATAAGTCATCTGCGAATGCGGAGGATGGTGTTTTGAATGTCCCCCAATGTTGAATAACACTACAGCAAATTTTATTGTTTTTGTTTTGAGGCTTTCGTGCACTCCGTCTTGAGTTTCTATGAGATTCCGATTAAGCAAGATCGAAAGATGGAAGAAGTTCACATTAGCTGCTGCTAATGGCTTCCTCATTAATGATTGAAACAAGGAGGTGGGGGGGGGGGGGGCTGCTCTTTCTTGGCAAACTCCGCCCAGCTCCTCTCCTCATGTCCGCCTGGCAGAACGAGGTGCCAAAGATGCAGACCCTGTTGAATAATGCATGTCATGCTGCTTTTACACTCGTCAGCTGCTCCCATCCTGGCCCGCCTGTCTGTCTTCCAACCGTCTGTCGGCCTCTTTCTCTGTCTGCACACAGAGTGGACCTGCAGAAAGACCAGCTTCAGCACTTCTGCAGCCCCCCCCCCACCACCCTTCCATTCTCCTTGTGTCATTTGAGACACCCAAGTCTGAACCAGGGTGACACTGTCTGGTTGCGGTCAATACAGTGGCAGGTTGTTTGCCTTAAGGAAAACAACTGTGCTTTTATTGAATAGCCGTTATGAGGCTGCACAAATGCAAACGAGGCTATCTGTAGGCCACCGTGCCAAAACTTGAATTACGGCACATTTTGAAATAAGAAAAGAAATACCCTGAAGCTTTTATTCATCTAAACTTTAATGCAAAATACATAAATGAAGAGCTGCTAGGGGTTTTGGCATCTTGCTAGTGGATGCTTAAAGGGAGGATTACGACATTTGAGTTCAAAGCCAGAATATTTTGGGCTGGGAGTCAAAACTGCCACCTTAATCCCATGCCACCACAAAATCCAATCCAATTTCTACATGCGTTTCTTTTTCAGTAACAATCCACTTTTAACCATCCCAAGCCCGAAACAAATTTCAATGAACTCCCAACCAATGCTGTTCTTGGTTGTGAGCGGACCTTTCTAACCTATTCCACCTGCTGTGTGCTCAGGAGACGCGGCACAACCTTACGGTGAACCTGACCACGCTCCGGGTCTGGTGCTACGCCTGCAGCAAGGAGGTGTTCCTGGAACGCAAACTAGGCCCCGGATCGCCTCTGGCCGACGGAAAGCCCCTCCCCACCACGCAAGCCACTACTCCGGTAAGAAACGCGCCAAATTCTTTACCTTACTCCGCACTGTCAATGGATTTCTCTGAACTGATTTTGCTGTGTCTCACTCGCTACTGTCCTTCGCACTTTAAATGGATGTCTCTGTACCGTTGTCTCACTCTCCAATATTCTCCACAATGGAAATGGATTTTTTTTTTAAATGTAGATCTCTGTGGAGGCTTTAAGGGGTGCTTAAATGCTTGTTTTCCATTTATTTTATTTTTTTTGAAGAAAGAGAAGTCCTCAATGTTTTTCTCATTTTCTGTTTTTCTAAAATCCCATATAGCCATTCATTAAGATGGGGTAAATACAGGCTGCTGATCATTATTTTGATCTTGGGCAGGGTTGGCTAATTGGTCGTTTTACTTTCTAAACTGAATTTAGCCAAGGCAGAATTTCTCCCGTTTTGTTGATGCAGAATCGCTGATACAACCTTCAACTCACACCATAAAGGTTGTATCAGTGATTCTAGGCCAAAACCGCGTCTCTGTAGGCAGCCTATGCTAACAAATGGTATTAGTAAACAAATGGCAGAATTGCTGATACATCTTTTAAAGAGCCAGACGATAATAATATTGTTAATATTATTAATATTATAATATTACAATAACTATTATAGAATATTATATAATAGTTATTGTACTGTTCTGTGGAAGCTGTAAAAACCCAAATAATATTTTATATGGTTGGTTATCTGCTGCCTATTCACTGTATGACATTGATAAATAGATGACAGTCACGCCTGGATGACATAATTTGGCTGCATGTGGAGATGGCACATCTTCACTTTATCCGCTGATCAGGGTGTGTGTGTGTGTTTTTTCCTTCCTGCACTTGCAGGACAATGGCGGCCGGGTCCCTGGGAGCCCTACGTCCCTGCGGGTGCCCCCTAACGGTGCCTGTGAAGACCTGGACATGGAGACAGAGGAGGAAGACGAACTACGGACCCGAGGTCAGGACTGCAGCAGACCGCCATACAGATTAACCCAGCCTCTGTTAGCACGTGTTTCCTTCTACTGTAGCGGTCTCAGAAAGACCCAGACCGCTTGACTACCACAGCAACATGTTGGTGTGCACAGTGGTAGAGACTTTCGGTTCTCCATTTCAATCAGGCTACCGTGCAAAAGTGCTGGAAAAATAATCTATGAAGTTGAAACTTTGAAATACAAGTTTAAAAAAAAGCCCTTCATCCAATCAGTCCGCAACACAGCTAAGGGTGCTGCGTTTCAGGTGTATTATTAATTATTCACATTTCAAGAAAAAGTGAGGCTTTAGGAATGATGGAGGACCATGGTCCTACTGCTACAATAATGGTGTCCATCATATTTTCATTTTAAGCACTGTTTTTTCCTGATGCTTATAGCTTGGTGCGGTATGATGCTACCCTTGTGTCTATCCAACTAGTTCCAGGGTTTGAGAGGTTTGACGTGGCTATACTTTTCCTTAGGCTTGACCGGGTTGAAGAACATTGGCAACACCTGCTACATGAACGCAGCACTCCAAGCCCTTTCCAACTGGTGAGTTCTTTAATCATTGTTGCTACTTTCCCTCCAGAGAGCTCTTACCTTCTTTTGGCTTATATTTTTCGGACTTATTCCTTTTTGGAAGTCTTATGCCAACCACATTTTACCGCTTTGCGCTCCTCTGCTGGGGAAAAATGAGCACAGATGTGTGCAATCTAAACCTTGCCCAACTGGGAGCTACTGCAGTGCAGCATTGGAGCTGGGCTGCTTTGGTCTTTTGAAAGTATTTCCCCCGTAGAATCTTCAGTTACAACCTAAGCAACAAACTCTTTCTTCCTGGCTGTCTATTTCATCTTCTTCTCCGGCGGCTGGGCCTCTCCTAGGCATCAGTGCTTAATGGCATACGTGTCCCCCTTCACGTCTTTTGTTGATGCTTTTTTCTTTGTTCATGCCCTGGCTGACCTAGTGCCTCATCTCGCATATGTGGGCGATATGTCTGTTGAGTCTCGTTGATGGTTTTATAACAGCAGGTGTGTTTTGCTAGCCTGAATAGAAGATTAAAATGGAAGAGGGATCTGTGCCGTAATTGGCTCTTTGAAATTCAAAACATCCTATAAATAGGATGCAGCAGAACAAATCACACAACTTCTGCAACTTGATGTCTGATGTTAATTAGTTTGCTCACTGTTCAGTTTGGTCCCATTTGACAACTTGTAAGGCTCTAAGAAAGTCCACGCTGTGAGTTCTATTTCATTTCGTTGCTTGTTTTTCCATTTGATGTCCTTTGAGTTAACGGCGATTCCCTCGGTGGATTACCGCCTGAGGCTCGGAGCTTCCGATGTAATTTATGCAATGTAATGGCAATTTTGCTTCGTAGTTAACATATAAATGAAAAACAATTAATATTTGTCACATTAAGACGTCTCTCTGTCACAAAGATTTCTAAGAACTGAATCTGGTGCTTTTATGGTTAGGACAACAGTAAAGTAGAGGGAAACATTCATTAAATGCTTTGTAGCCACGTTTTTGTCGATCTTCTTTCTGCCACAGTCCGCCTTTGACACAGTTCTTCCTTGAATGTGATGGCCTTGTGAGGACTGACAAGAAGCCTGCGCTGTGCAAAAGCTACCAGAAATTAGTGTCAGATCTCTGGCACAAGAACAGGTGAGTCCATTTCTCTCTCCCTCACTCTCTCTCTCGCTCTCTCATATTCTGTTTGGATGTTTCAAGGATACACTCTTTGTTTATCTCACCAGCGGATGAACAAAGAGCTTGTTCCTCGCTGTCACGATGTGGCCTTTATCGTTGTCTAGTAGTCTGAACCTTCTGTAGTCTTCACATTTGGCGCCTACATGCTCTTGTGTAAAAAGGCTTCACCATGCCATCTGTGCTCAGAATATCGCCGTTGCTGTGTTGCAGGCCTTCCTATGTGGTCCCAACCAATCTGTTCCAAGGGATCAAGTCCATCAACCCCATGTTCAGAGGGTACTCACAGCAGGTGGGTGCAATGAAGGCACAAAGGGAAAAGGGTAATGTGGAATTAGCAAGTGTGGTTCGTGCCGCTAGGTCTGTGGTATGCAACGGTTTCACCAGGTTCTCTACTGTAACTGGTAATTGTTCCCATTCTGCTGTGTGAATGTACAATGTTTATCGAGGTGTCTTATTACTACTTATTAATATGTGATTCAAGTTCAAGTCTCTCAGTCCCCATAAGAGGATTCGTATGAAAGATTATTGCTTGTGCCAAGCCATGTGCACACACGTATCTAAATATTTGAAAAGCTATTTCATTAAAGCCCTGATGGTTGTCCTGGTTTGCCCTGGTTCCTTTGTGTTGAGCACGATCTGTTAAATGGCCATGGCAGTGGTACCTGCTGCAGAATTGGTTTTCATGTGAAAGATGAAATACTCAAGGTTCTTGGTGGGAATTGACTATCAGGAGCTTGGAAGCCCGGATTTCATCAAGGTTGATTGTCCTCATTTAGCATTTTACTAGTGAGTTAGTGATAGAAGATCTATCTGCTTTGAGAGATAGTTACTTTAGAAAGGATAAGCCCCCTTTTTTCACTTTTAGAAATTTTAAAGGCAATTTGAAAATACTTATTTGCATTTTCCATCTCACGCTCCCAGGACTCGCAGGAGTTCCTGCGCTGCCTGATGGACCAGCTCCACGAGGAGCTCAAGGAGACCCAGGCGGAGCCAGGTGACCAATCCAACGGCGTCGCCGGGGACGACTGCCCCGACGACGACGACAACCGCAGCCAATCGGACAATGACTTCCAGTCTTGCGAGTCCTGCGGCAGCAGCGACCGCGCCGACAACGAGGCACAGGGCGGGGGCTTGTCCGTCGCCGTGGGCGCAGACGGCCGAACGGCGGACGACGGCGGCGGCGCCAACGAGGCGGAGCTGCTCATCCCCGAGCGAGACGACGCCCAGGCCAACCGCTCGTGGCAGAAGGAGAAGAACATGATCAACGATTTGTACCGATCGGGGGTCAACGGGGGCGGGGACACGGGGGGTGACCTCGACAAGGACATCGACACCGCCGCCGCCACCACCACCAACGAGAACCTGCCCTTCATCGGCAGCCAGGGGACGCTCAAGGTCCAAGGCAATACCACAGGTGCTCACCGTTTACCGAGCCGTTGAGAGATCCTCGTGTGCGTTATGATCTCCACGGTCTGGCTGGCTCAACAAAGACCTGTTCGCTTCCCCTTGCAGATTCATTCCAGGACATCCAGGTGTCCAGCACTATCCGATCACAGAGTCCTGTACCGATGGAGGGACACCATCCCAAGCTGTCCAGCAGCCCGCCCAAAGGTGCCTCTGTCTGGCCCAACCTCAACTCTGCACACAAAAAAGGTACTAAGCACCAGCTGTAAGTAATCATCATTTCTTGAGGAAGTCGATGGGTAACCATGTTTTAAAACCGAACAAAGGGAATAGCGCTAGAGACATATCACATCACAAGTGACTTGACAGTCATTTTTTATATTTTGGAAGGAATATGTATGTCTGTCCTTCAAAAAACCGTTCAGCCAGTAGACTTCACACTCAGTGGGTGTGTTGCTGTGGACTTAAGGGCGTGCAATGTCGAGTGTGAAGTTGTTTGGTTGATCGGTTCCTTTGGGTTCTCCAGAAAGCAGCAATACCAGAGTTCAAGCAGTGGGCCAGTTCCGAACAGGCAAGTTTTTGAACACCACTGCAATAGTTTTAGATTTATTTCAGTACACGCCCATTAACATTTTAGTTTGCCCTTCAATGTTTACGTGTCGGTTAGCCGAGCGGCCAATTTACACCTGTAGTGCCGGGGTAGGGCAACCACATTTAAAGACCAAACAAATCTAAAGCCCTATACAACTAGCTATGGACTTCCAAAACTGCTGCTGAATATCGTGTTGTTTTTGTTGTTGCTGTTGTTGCTCTCCCACCAGCAGTGACTTCGTTCAACCCACCAAAGAACAAACGTCAGAAGAAATACCGGAGTGTGGTTACGGATATCTTCGACGGGACCATCGTCAGCGCAGTCCAGTGCCTCACCTGCGACCGGGTGAGAGCTGAGCACTGCAACATGATCTGCAGAAGGATGGATTTTGTCAAGCCCGAGCTTGCTCTCCATTCATAATAAATAGGACCCTGCATTCACTGGGGAACTTGTAGAAAAGATTTGTTAGCTTAAGGCAGTATTCATTCATTATTTACCATATTAATGTCAGGGATTCTGCACAGTGCCGAATACATTTCGGACAGAATATATGACATAAGATCGAAAGTTGTTCCCTTGAAAGTTGTGTTGAATAATTCAGTGGGAATGTAATTTGTTGACATATATGGTCATTTCAAGGACTACATTATAATACCAAATTTCATATTGAATGTAAAATGCGTCAGCTGTAATGGGAACAGAGCCACAATGCTAATCAGTTGAAATTTGTTTCCGAATGGGCCTCAAAATGTGAAGGGCATCGCTCACTTCTTCTCCCGTTGGGTATATATTTATGGCAGGTGTCTGTGACCCTGGAGAACTTCCAGGACATCTCGTTGCCCATCCCAGGGAAGGAGGACCTGGCCAAGCTCCACTCCTCCACCCACCAGACCTCTCTGGTCAAGGCCGGCTCCTGCGGGGAGGCCTACGCGCCTCAAGGCTGGATCTCCTTCGTCATGGAGTACATCAAGAGGTACCTTCCTCCGCCGGTGCCCTTGTGGTCGCTGTGCCTCCAATCAGTGCATTGTTTCGTATATGTAGCCATCAAGGACAACCTAATTGTGTTTTATTATAGGATTGTTAATTATTAAGTCACACAAAAGTAAGTACTACTTTTGAGTATATACTGAAGTTATGGGACACTAAAATGATCTGAAATGGTATTCGGTATTCAGTTGCTTTTCTAATCTTGATAAATATCCAAGTAAAACATAACGGGGCATAATGCTGGCCAGACATTGTGCGATTTTTGGCCCATTTTGAGCCGATTTTTCACTTGTGCGACTATTTTGGGGATCGGGCCGACTTTCGGCACGTGCATCGTGTAGTGTACATGAGGCTACGGGAAGTGATAACACCTCACGATCAACTCCCGATATGGTCGCAAGAAAATCAAAGCTGTTTGAAATTCTGGTTGTGTATGGACATACAGTGTGAGCAGTCCGGTCGCATCAGATTATCAGGCCGTATAGTGTGAGAACATTAATCGTGAGCTGCACATTTTTAAACCCTGCGATCTAGTCGTACAGTTTGAGCTGGAGCTGACTCAAACGATTGAAAGTATCGTACAGTGTCTGCCCAGCTTAACATGGAAACATTGGTACCAAATGCTTTTACAATGATGTATATTGTCAGTAGATTTTGTTGATGGGTTAACGGTATAACTGTGGAATTAAGCTTACAATTTAGGAAAGTTCATTCTAATGCCACGTCCCCTGCAAGCAAATGCCAGTCATAATTCCCTAATGCGCATTCCGCACCCATGAGTAACCTACTTGCCCAACTTCGACACCACTTTTGAAGAGTCCATTGCCTGCCATTCATCTTCCTGAATAGCTCCGTGAACGGAGCTTAAAGAGATTAAATATAATGTCTTGAGTCGCGATCTGATGGCCAGCGCTAGCCCGATTATTCACTCAAGAAAGAGCACTTAGAAATCTGTGTCTTGACCAGGAAACATTATTGTAACTAATTATCAATTATTTACCTCTCAAGGGTTCAATTCTAAGTACTTTTCACTCTATTCTAGCTGGTTCTGGGGTCCTGTGGTCACGTTACAGGACTGTCTCGCAGCCTTCTTTGCCAGGGATGAACTAAAAGGTAAAAAAATGTTGGTGTTTTTTTTATGAATACAATCGCAGATTATCGGTTGCCATTTTGTGTGACAGGGGAAGCGATATTGCTGGGGTAGCCCTCGCAGGCGGCCTGTCATTGTAGCAGCTGTGTTTACCTTCCTAATTTTCCTCTGTGGATTATTACAGTGTCATCTTTTATTCAAACCCTTGACTCGTTGTTTTGGTGTCTTTTAGGGGACAACATGTACAGCTGTGAAAAATGCAAAAAGTGAGTGGTTCCCCTGGCACTAATTAAAGGATCGCGGTTGAAACAATGAAACTGAGGCCCCTAACACCCACTTTAACATTATACTTTATCGTTTCCCTTTTTTTGTGGTTCTTGTTCAGGTTACGAAACGGAGTCAAATTCTGCAAAGTACAGAGTTTGCCTGAGGTATGCAGAAACCTCTAGAGTCATGTATTTCTGTATTCTGCAAAGAAAAAGAAAAAACCCACACTATCATTTCACCTTTTCATTGTTCACAACCTGAAAAACAACCTAATTTCTGTCGCATTTTTTTTGCACCCTCCGCAGATCTTGTGCATCCACCTGAAGCGCTTCCGACACGAGCTGATGTTCTCCACCAAGATCGGCACCCACGTGTCCTTCCCCCTGGACGGCCTGGACCTGCAGCCCTTCCTGGCCAAGGACAGCGCGGCGCAGACCACCACGTACGACCTGCTGTCTGTCATCTGCCACCATGGCACCGCCAGCAGTGAGTTGGCTAGCGACACGCACAAGAGGGGATGCCGTCAGAAGGCAGCCCGCTCTCGAATCTCGCACATAGAGAGTGTTTGTTTGTTTCGGGTCCCTCGCTGAACTCCTTTTACCCCCCTCCCCTCCCTTCCCTTGACTCGAGGCGGCCACTACATCGCGTACTGCCGGAACGACCTCAACAACCAGTGGTACGAGTTTGATGACCAGAGCGTGACTGAGGTGTCGGAGTCCTGCGTCCAGAACGCAGAGGCCTACGTGCTCTTCTACAAGTGAGCCTCCACTCAGCAGACGTGTGCTGTTCGCACCGCCGTAGAACATGGGTGGCTGTGGGTGGCCAACACACCTCATGAATGGGAATGATTTTCTTTTTGGAGCGGTTTGGCACATTGCTGCTCTCGGAGCAGAATTTGTGCAGAATTCCTGATGTGCCGCTGACCGTTTGTGCATGTGTGCATGTCTGTGTCTGTGCGCGTGTGTGTCGCAGGAAGAGCAGCGAGGAGGCGCTGAAGGAGCGGCGTCGGGTGACGGGGCTGCTGAACATGATGGAGCCCAGCCTGCTGCAGTTCTACGTGTCACGCCAGTGGCTCAACAAGTTCAAGACCTTCGCCGAGCCGGGGCCCATCTCCAACATGGACTTCCTCTGTTCACATGGGGGTAATTATGGCCAGCCGTCAGGAGGCCCTCCACCAGGAATAGCGCTTTGTTATCCTTTGTAAACCTTCCCAGCGTATCTCCAGTAGCTCTATCGCTCTTCCCTGAAGATCATCTCACCCCCCCCCCACACACACACACACACACACGCACACACACACAAAATGCCAGTGCTGCCAAGCAACCCCCTACCCTTATGCTCCCCTCCCCCCCATCCCACCCGCTCCCACCCCCTGCTTTGTCTTTGATCTTTGCAAAGGATTTGGAAGTTTGAGGAAGGCTGTGCGCTATTCCCAGCAGAACTGGGCAGGCTTCAAAGGCTTCTCTTCGCTTCCCTTTCTACTGAATGACTCTCTTAACGGCTAGAAGGAGGGTAGAGATACTACCTTATTTCTGTGAATGTGTTATTTCATTATATATTTAATGGGTTTAAGTCGAAATTCATTTGAACGGTGTCCGTCTCTTTGGCTGGAGAAACTGCGTGGGTCCGCGAGACAACTCGATGTCTTGGCTTCCATATTGGCTCCTATTGGGGGTCTAAGCTTGGCTTTTAGCGTGTCCAATGAAGGCTGATAGTTCTAGCCAACGGCTAGAGTTCATAATGGCATTCAGGGCACAAACCCGTCGGCTCACCTTCCGTGCGTTTGCATGTGTGGTCCTGGCTCGAAAAGAAATAATTCATTTATTTTCCTCCAAAATATTTTACCAGGGGTGCCCCCCAATAAGGCCAGTTGTATCGCTGACCTGGTGGTGATGCTGCCGCAGAACGTGTGGGATCACCTATACAGCAGGTAGCTAGCTGGCCAGGTCAACCCTGCCAGGGTTCGTATTCTGTTTCATACATTGCCTGGAGAGCCCGGGGCGGAGGGTTTGTAACCCAGTTGCTGCTCTCCCCAGGTACGGAGGGGGACCCGCTGTCAACCACCTCTACGTGTGCCACACCTGCCAGACGGAGATCGAGAGGCTGGAGAAACGCCGCAAGATGGAGCTGGACACGTTTGTACGGGTACGTCTAGCCTCTTGCTATAGAGAGTCGGCACGATGTGCGCCTGTATTCTTAGTGTGCATGGGTGTATTTGTTGGACCCTTGCAAAGGGTCTGTTTAACCAGTTAGGGGAGGGTGAGTCTCCCCCCTCTAGCCACAGAGGGGGGAGGGGAGAGAGGTGCAAGATCTGTGAAGGGTTCATCATTAATGCATGGGGACAGACTCAGTCGGCCCAATGGCCTCCTGACATGGGGGTGGGGGGGGGGAGGGAGAGAGGCAGAGCGGGGCATGA
>JAOPJJ010000134.1:972529-983916 GCA_027122795.1 Enchelyopus cimbrius
CCGTCGAAGCGGTGTGTCTTGAGGCAAGTTTTTAGCCAACCTGGGCCAACAAGAGCCAACGCAACTGTTGGGCGTTGGCCGTTGTTTGTTGGCTCAAGTCGGGTTAGTGTATCTCTGCCTTTACAGGCCAGCATGGTGTGGATCTTTTATTGGTATAGTAAATAGGGAGATAGACGGTCAATTATCTCACAACAAAAACACATCAGAAGGAGCCGCAGAGCCACTATTTTGCTGAGGTCGGCAGAAGCCCCAGTGCAATTGAGTGTCACCCAACATCACTGACCTAATGTTTATTTACAGTGTTAGACGAAAAATAGTCAGGGTGATTTGTTGTAACCAAGTATGGACTAGGGACTAGGGAAAAGGGCATTCGATTACATTTTCTTAGTCGTTCGTCGGGAGCATTAACGATTGACAAAATTCTTAATGATCATTAATAGATCATTGATTAATCATGCCCATCCCTAGTTCGGGCCACCATTTGGAAGTCCCTGAATTCTTTTGGTTAATGATATCTTGATTGATTGTATACATACCCCGGTGAATCTTAGTCCCAGCATTAGCATAGCATTCTAAGTCACCAGCAGATGTTTTGAGCTGTGTGTATATCTAAATTGTAAATTTGTCCTCTGGTTATGGGGATGATAAATCCCTTCTTATTGCCCAGCGCCTGGTGAACTTAGGTGGAGGGAATTGTACACCAGCTTGGCAGACAGATGTACCTGGCTGTCCAACGCTGGATGGAGCATCTCCCACAAATAAAAACTAAATATTGCACCAGAAGCTCAGCTGTGGGGCAGTTTTCCTTCACAAGCTTTAAGGTGGGGTATGGAATTCTCTTTTTTGGCAATTTTTGCAAAATTACTTGAAATCCTTATCATAACCCACTTACAGTCACTGAGTTAGAAGCCCTGAAACGGAAATCAAACATGTCAATCATCTGTGGAACGAGCAGGGCTTGAAATACTCCAGCCAATCATTTTCCAAACCACCAAATGGCATTGGACAGTAAGTACATCAATCAAACGGTCATACTGCACTTCCGCTCCCCTGCTCCCCGAGCGCGACCCCTTCGTGCACTTACGCTACGCTAGCCTGGTTCGCTCTCGCGCATCTGTGTTTCATGCATGATTGCGTGTCCATGTTCTTGGAATGGGTGGAGTCTGAGTCAGCGTTGAAGGAAAGAGGGTAGGACCATTTGAGTTGTGTATTTTAAAAATCTGTCGCCTTTTGCGAATCCCATACCCCACCTTTAAGATGGGAAAATGTACAAGAGAGATACTGTCACATGTACACAGGTCTGATGTACAAAAAGGCGATGAAAATGTCTGCTTTCATAGCACGGCGTACCTATGGAAACTATTCCAAAGTAGACATTACATTTGTATCTTGTGAAACGCTGGTCTACTCAAATAGCCCCATAATTGCATTGCATTCACCAAGGAAAGTTATGTAAAAAAGAAAAGGGGATACGTTATCGACAAAGAGATGACATGGAAAATCACAGTAATGTATTGAGGCGTACGGGGTAGATACAAGTAATTCCTTCCAAAGTTCTCTGCTCACCACAGTGTACCATGTTGGCATGCTGTACCCTCTTCCCAAGAGCATGTTTGGAAGGATTTGAACAGGGTCAACTAGCCTACAACCATCTGTCACTCATGAGTCAGTCATTTCAATTTGAATGATTGCAGCCGATATAGTGAAGTAGTTCATATTTATGAGGCTCTCAAAAAATCATGATTGAGTTGACGTAAGGAAGACGTTTAACACAATGATCTCAGAAAAATAAAACCCTAAAAATAAATAAGGTGGAAGGGACGGTATTATCGTTCTGTTTTGTCAGGACTTTGAGTTGTTGTTGTGGCTCCTCACTTGACATTACGGGGGTTTAAGGGGGTCCACATAAACACCCCCACCCGGGACAGTTTAACAACGTTGCAAGAGGCAAAGTGAAAATGAAACCACAACGGCACGCGCTGGATGGGTGCCACGTTGCAACCTCAGGGATCAAACCCCCGCCTGTTGGACTCATATTAACAGCCATGAATAACGATCCGTCCGCCCTGCCATGCCGGGCCAACAGAACCAACCGCGAAGGGCGTGTGTAGCCCATCACATGACGACCCGCGGCCGAACGGGCTGACCCCAACAAACTTCCCCCCCCACCACTCTTGAGAACAAAAAAACTAAAATAGGAAAATCACAAAGAACATGAGTGGGATTTTGTGAGAACAGGTTGACTGGCGGGAGAACCCCACAGCCACCACGATCCCAACAGAACCATGGAACCAACACAGGTTCTCCATGACAGCAAACATGGGGTTGATCAGGTTTTCTCTGCACTCTGAAAACAGGCAGTCTTATGCACCATAGTTATTCTCGAATGGTGTCACTCACATGGAACACATGCTTACACACCTGAACATCCATACAATAGGATATCATAATCACATCTCTACCCAAACCATCACAAACAGGGCTTTGGGTCAACAAACACCATCAACCACCACTGTATTTGGGCTCTGTAGAGCTCCGGTAGAGCCCCTCTAGAGCCCCTGTAGAGACCCTTCAAAGCCCCTGTAGAGACGCCGTAGACACCATGTAGAGACCCTGTAGAGCCCCTGTAGAGACCCTTTAAAGTCCCTGTAGAGACCCTGAGGGAGTGGGGCTCCACTGGACTCTATTCGGGGATAACAACAGCAGCACAATAGCAGCAGGATAGCAGCTTTAATAGATTTAGATTTCAGTCATGGTCTCCAAGTCGAGAGCTCTCCTGCTGCACTGACCTCGTCGCACACTTGGGCGAGTTCGACAGGGAAGTGAGACAGGGGAGAAAGAGAGAGAGAGATAAAGAGGGATTGAGAGCCAGAAGGGAGAGGGGGGAGTGACAGAGAGAGAGAGAGAGAGAGAGAGAGAGAGAGAGAGAAGAGTAAGAGAGAGGGAGAGACAAAGAGAGTGAGAGAAAGAAGAGATAGCGGTGAGAGAAAGAGACAGAGAGAATGAGAGAGTAGGATGCACTTGAAGAAAAAAGCTGACCGTTTCCTTGAGAGAAACATGTGGAATGCTGGGGGTGTGCAGGATACGTGAGCGTATATGCTTCAACATTCAGACCCTTGGGGCCATGGGGGGGCTTCGGGGTGAGACGTGGCCACACATGTCAGCCGATGGAGAGAGACACTGAATCCAGAAAGCTGGCCCAGAGGGATCGCTACAGGGGTGAGTGGGTGGGGTAAGCACTAATGCAATTACAAGGGATTTGCTGCCTTCCTCAGAGGCTAGGTTCAAGGGCGCTGCGTCACCGGCAACAGGCTGGAGGCGTGTGTAAGCAGACAGAGGGATGATCCTGGGGCTCGTCACACGCCTCCAGATTCACAAGCCATCAGCGTCCCACCCTGACCCCCGCCCCCTCCCCCTGCGCCAAACGCTGCCGGACGCACAGGGGTTAACATCCAGATGATATTGTGTCGCAGGGTCACCCTCAGGGACAGGCAGGAACTTTATGGCATCATATACATTTCCTTTTACAAATTCCTAACAATTCTGTTTGGGAACCAAGCATTTCTGTTTGTGGTAGTGACAGTACCGAGTCTGTGCATCACAGAGCCTACCCCTCACCGGGCCAACACTGAAGCCTGGCCAGAGACAGTGGGCGGGAACTCGACCAGAACCCACAATTAGGAGATTTTCTCAGCTAAAGCAGTGCAAATATGCAGCTAGGTGGGGCAAAAAGTATTCTAGAAGCAGTGGAGCAGCTACCCAATCTAAGTTAGAGTTGAATGGCTGGAAAATACATCTTAGAGCCTACAGGGAGTACTGTGAAAATCCTGGACTTGAACTATTGGTTAAAGACTCTGGAAACCTTGTTAACAGTTAACTGTGTCCCTAGGTTGTACGCACCCTGTCAGAAAATAATTTTGCACATTCAATTTAGGTTTTTCGATTTCTACTTTTGGAGGCTAACTCTATTTCCTCCCTCTGTATGACATCGTTTATAGGCTTCAAGGAACGACTTTTAAAACACATACTATAAAGCAATCAAATGAATGAATCCAACATGTGCGAATAGAAATGCATGATTTGATATACCCCATAAAAATGCAGGTACCTCAGGAATATGCAGCGTTCAGATAAAGTCGGCAAAAAGAAAAAAAAAGAAATCTCAGTGAATCCAGGCCGCTCTATCCAGTCCCCGGCCTGATCCTGATCGGCGTTCCCATTCCCTTCCTCCGTGACCGAACCCGATCCAGCCATATGCACGGGGAAAGGATCACCAACGGCAGCCAAAAGTGAACACCAAAACAGGCCATGCGAAGGCGAAAAGCCCCCAGTGTTCGTGGGGCCAGCCAAGCCAGACCCGCCCGCCAGAGAAGGGAAGCCCGATCTCCAAGGATCCGTCGGCGAGCCCACCGACCGGCACCTTGCCTGTGACACCTTCTCCAGAGCCGACCAAATGCTTAAGTGTTAAGAGGAGGTTAAGAGTGGTTAAGCGGCACGGGAGGGTAATCCGTGAGACCCTGTGATCCCATGGTGACTGGTCAGGGTGGGTTGATTAAGGTCGAGTGGGGTCAGAGGGGGTGGGGGGGATGCAGTGACTCGAGAACCGCTGTTTGGTCACGTGACTGGTCACCCTTACTCGTTTCACCCTTACTCGTTTCCTGCGTTTGAATATGACCTCGGTGAAGGGGTTAACACGTGCATATGTTATCGTCTAATTCAATAGCTGTGACATGCTTTTAATTATTTTCCTGAAGCTGATTAACATTCAACATGAATTATGCAATTACATTAAAGACACTATGAAAGATGTATGAATTCTATACATATTAGATTAGGATGACTTTAAACGAGCTTGCGGTTTTGTGATGTATAATGCGTTTGATTGGCAGTGGCGGGCTGTTTCACACACAATTAGCAGAACGGTCAGGATGATCAGTGCATTACGGAGGCTCAGTCACAAGAGGCGTGGCCAGGACGGATATGAAGCGGAGGTTTGGACCGTGATGGATGGAGGCAGGATGGTATTTAAGGGTGGGAGCTGAGTGAGACAAAAAATGCTTTCTGATAATGGCGAGGCTATCCCACGCGGCATCCATGGTATTCATGGCAATAACAATAAATACAAAAATTCTATTCCACTATAAGTTAGACAGATGGGCTGACAGACGCAGATAGTTACACACAGAAAGATAGAGATTGTGAAGGAAAATTCGTTCTTAGTAGTGTGATATTCGTCCAATTCGTATAGAAGATCAACCATATCGAACCATTATGAACTATCACCTCATTCAGCTGGAGGCCTCCTTATCTGGACACCTGGTGAGAAGGTCATAAGGAACTATTGTTGAGATCCTCCTCAGAACAGTAATTATGTGCAGGAGGCTCTCGTACTCCTTGATCAAGCTTGTTGTTAATAAAAACTGTTTATTTTTACTATGTAAACTCATAAGTCATCAAAGTTCTCCATCTCTACTCCTTAGCTCATCATAAAACTTCCTTAACAGAGATGACTCACAGACAGACTGCTAGATAGACAGACAGATAGATACTCTAGATAGACAGATCGTGTTAGCTAAATAGATTTTGGCAAAAAACTTTTGCCATCTATGGGTACTACATTGTGAGAGGTCAAAAAGCTATATACCCTCACAATTAATATGCTACCACAGCACTGGCTTCTGTGTGTGTGTGTGTTGTTTACCCACAATAATCAGGCCAAGCCACCTGTAGGCGAACTCCCACGCAGAAACACAACGACAAACACACAGTGTACAAACTAAATCAAGGCCTTGCGATATTGCCACGGGATGACACCTTCATCACAATCTCTCTATCTCACTCTACAGTAAGACCCCAAAGCACACAAAGGAATCCAGTGGGGATCCGGCCAAACGTCACACCTAGGCCCGGGACACAGAGTACCGCTCAAAGGGAAACCTGATCACCGGTCTTCCAACTCCTGACCCAGCCCTGTGAGCAGGCTGCCCCTGGGTTTGTCTGCGGGCACCCAGGCTGCTCCTTGAGGGCCAGGAGGCAAGGTCTGCCCAGAGGATCTTTCACACTTTCACCCAGTTTCCTGTAATTTACTGGAATAACCGTTAAGCTACGGCAGTTTGGTTTTCACGGTTTACAAATGCAGCAACATTATGGAACATTTCAACCTTGTGTTCGTTCATACGTGACATAAATGCAGGGCTATGTAGGCCAAGGAACAATATAGAATGGCTGGATGTGGGTGCCAGGCACCATTCGCAACACAGCCGTACCAGCAGTGATCCAGAAATGTCATTAAGGCTTGACCAGGCAAAATCCACTTTGATCTCACACATGACATGACCCCATGCAGGAAATGGTCCACTGGCATTGACAAGGACAGCGGAACGGTACACTCACTATTGTTCTCTCGGACCTCAAAACAAAAGGGGATATGTTGTATATGAAACGTTATTTTTCTGCAAATCTCAAACATTTCAGATTTGTGTGTGTGTGTGCGTGTGTGCGTGCGTGCGTGCGTGCGTGCGTGCAAACACTGTGAAACACAAGCAAGCCCTGATGGCCTCCTTATGCCGGGCATTGTTAAAAAGTAGTTATGATGAAATCACCTAATTCGCTGCTGGGGAACACAGTGAGGAACCTCACAGCCAATGGGAACAGTGTATGGCAACTATTGAGGCCTTTATGTATACCAGCAGAGCTTATGGGCTTGAGCAAAAGCAAATGCTGACGCAGCGCTGGCCTAGTCATGCCCCAGGACAGCCCTGTCCTCATCACATGACCTCCATCCTAGTTCCTTAGTTATGAGGGTCCAGGAAAAATGGCGACTTATACCTGTTGGATTGTTGAAGTTGATATTCAACAAGTCCAAAGTAAGCTCTGATGTGCCTTTTTCAAGACAGCCATTAGTCTGTGTTTCAGTAAATAAGTAATGCCAATGCCATCAACTATCAACTGTTTAACCAACACTTACACTTTATCAATATTACATAGACTTCTGGGATTCTGATTTGGTTAGTGCTGCTCTTGTTTCGGGTGCAAATTGCATCACCGTGGTAACTGCTGCTGTCCCTCACAAAAACCTTAACAGACCATACTGAAGGTTAGCTAGTCGGATAAAAATTAGCAACACACGCCCTCACAACACTCTCCACCCTTTTCTGCGCCTTGAAAGGACTTATTTGACATAACCTTGCAGTCTTTGAAATCCGTCATGACATTAACAATGCTTCTACAACTAATGGTTTCTAGCTCTACAGTGTACAGTGGCATATAGTTTCTGGGCTGGAATTGATCTTTAGGTAAAATTTGGTTTTTGATAAGGAATAGACCTGTGGCATGCATGTTCTTATGGACATGTGTGCCTGTGCATAATGCCTCCTGTAGAAGTTGGCATTGGGACATCCGTGTTCCTGGATCACAGCTTTATTGATAGGACTAAACTTTTCATCCACTGTCCCTAAGCCGCAGTGGGATAGCTTAAAATCCATATAGGAAGTTGAACTTCCTATATTACAATACAGCATTTCTTAATAAGCATTGCTAAATAGCCTAGCATCCATTTTGGCCTGCATACCCAGGCTAGCCATGATGTAAATGTATGAGAAAAATACGTGTTGCAGGAGGAAGGCCTAATGTTCAGTTTGGGAGAACGTTCAAAACCAAGAGCCGATGGTCAACCGGCCAGATGCGCGTGGGTGCCAACATGTAGAGGAGGGCTCGCGCTCGGGAGCATCACTAAGCTAGCGGGTCTTCACATCTGTTAACACGACAACAAAACAGCACGTATCATCCGGATTTTTAAGTAATACATGAGGGGATCCCACACTTACCTTGCACATCCAGGCCATTCTTATTTCTATGCAGACAATGGTGGACCACTTATTTTCGCGAGCAGAATACACCGTGGCGGGCTTGTGTTGGGGAGCATTTATCTACGCGACGGAGAAACGTTGTTAGATTCGGGAATCATCTCTATGTATTACCGTAAGACTACCGTTATTCGCCTTCCCTTTTCATTTCCCCACGGATCCAGGCTTGACGATAAACGCTACTGGCCGGTGAATCCCCAGCACCGCCTACTGGGTCACGTGACCAGGTCCGATTGTTTGGCCGCTGCTTCTGCCAGCTCCACTGCTCGCGGAGAAAGGTTCCCATGCAGCGCGTGAGGATGGTGGCCTGTTGGGCCTGCTTTTAGGCGATGCGCATCTTGCGTGGCTTTAGTGCTGCCACGTAATGCGTCTGAAGGTAAATGCAGCATTGATGGTGTGATATTCCTCTTATTCATACATTTACAACTATGGCTATTTAGCAGACAATTTGATCCAAAGCGACTTACATTTATGTCATTTCCACACTGACAGCAGGTCAACCATGCAAGGTGACAGCCAGCATGTTTGCATGGTAAAAGGAGCCAGGCCTGCTGCCCCCATAGAAAAATATAAGGTTGACTATAACTGGTTGCCAAGTTTCTAATGCCCTTTTTAGGTGCCAGTCAACATTGGTGTGTCACCTCTTTGTGAGACTAAACATCCCAAGCTTATGAACTCTCACATTATTTGGCCAGGGGTCTCCTTATCTGGACATAAGGAACGATTCTTTAAGAACCTCCCCAGAACAGTAGTGACTGGCATCATGTGCTTGCGACTTTCGTACTCCTTGATCAAGCTTGTGAATAAAAACTGTTAAACATATTATACGTTAAAGTTATCCTTAATTACTCCTCACTCAATCAGCTCGACATAAACGTCCATGACAATGCATATTAGAGAAAGGAGAACATCAAAGCACTTTTTTTGTGTCTGTCAGCCCATAGCTTGATTCGACCCAGTTACTCCACCAAATTAAATGGACATAGACATGCTCAGCGGTCACTGGGAATGGAGGTGGAAAGTGGCTGTGGCTCCAAATACAGGACATCCCAGAGCAGGGTCGTGAACAGGGTTCTATAGGGTCAGGGGCTCGATCAATGAAAAGGGTATATTAAAAAGGTTGCCTAAATATATGTTTGGAAAGCCTGCTAAGTTTCTTTGATACCTTAGTCAGGCCAAACTTTATTTTTAAAGTGATGATCAACATTAGTTTGAATTTAGTTTTGCAAATTCCCGTTAGCTTAGCTATTTGTTTAACTCTGCCTAGCCTTGTGGATGACTTCAAACAAACGTGACCAAAATAATTTGCTTTTACCTTGGGGATTGGACTTTTTTCTGTTATAGATTTATTTACATTAATTACATGTTTATATACTACTTTTGTGCAAACTATTCTAACTATTCCAACTGAAACTTTTTACTGGATAACTGGATAACTGGATAGGATCTTGGATAGGATTGTGTGCTTTGAAATTGGTCAAATACAGAAGGCAAAGTCCCTGTCATTAAATTTTGATGAAAATATATTGGGGGGGATAATCTGAAAATGTTTCCATACATTGTCACAGACATTAGCAACTACATTGTATGCCTGCAAAAAAATGAAATGAGCATGAGTTTAGAACAGTGATGAGACTCTTACAGAGCTATCATCTGAAAAACAATACACATCTCTCACTGCTAATTAAATGGGCCGTGGTATAAAGATCAGTCATAACCAGGTAGTAACCCTTAATGTAGCGCAACCATATAAATTGCGGAATTATCTTAATCTTAAGTAGATAACATCAAAGAGATAAAGAGTTTATACGGTGATGAGAGAGCCAAATCTTTACTTGACCAAGTTCTGGCAGTTTAAAAGCAGCTCAACAAATGCTGAGTTGTGGGAATTACCTTAAGGGCCATAAGGTTCCCTCACAGAGCGCTCGCTGGTTTATCGCATGCCAACATGTCTAAAATGCATCCAAAGTCAAGCCATTAAAAGCCCGAAAAATAATCATACTGAATTTTTTTTTCCTTGCAGTGTGATTGTGATTGTAATATCAAACCAGCATGAATAAAGATAGGGCTCTTTAAAGTCATTACACTGCAAGGTGCTGACAGTCCACCCCTAAAATTCACATAGGCACACGGTCCCACATTCTGATGATGCGCTATCTACCATAAAATGTGCTTGTGTGTGCTTTTGTGTGTGTCTGCGTGAGTGTGCGTGTGTTTCCGTTTGCTTGTGTGTGTGTGTGTATGGGTAAGTTTGTTTGAGTGTGTGTGTGTGTCTGCACACATGCTTGTGTCAAGCAGAAATATTTTCTGTGGAATCATCTGTGTGGCTTGTATCTCCGTAATCGAAGCAGGCATAAATCAAATATTCGTGTCATTCTTTCCAATGCCAAACAAATAGAAACCTTGGAAAATGTATCTAGTTCGTGTCATTCCTGCAAATCAGTTGGGTTTAGTTGATCGAATATTTGCATAGTTATGACAGCAACTTTTAGGGTCATCAAACAGGAAACAAGATGTGTAACATCTGCTGAGTTATTGTTCCTGTAGTTTGGGAGGCTTTGTGTTTGTGTGCACTTGTGTATGTGTGTATTAAGTGAGTGTGGGTTTGTGCACTTGTGCATGTGTGTGTGTGTGTGTGTGTGTCTGTGTGTGCGTGCGTGTGTGTGTGTCTCTGGCTCTTCCTGCATGGCTCCTGTAATTGATTACAGCCTCCCCTGCCTCTCCTCTGCTGTACTTGACATCCTGAGTGAATAAGACACCTCCAAGCTGCCACTCTCATTTGCAAGCAAAACAAACCAATTCGGGTTTTTTTCTTTTTTATTACGTGAATATTTGATTTGTGCCATTGCAGAGGCCCAGACAAACCCAGACAGACCCTGAAATAGGACCATCAAGAGCATGCGCGTACATGCGGGGCAAGGACACATGTCTTATGTGACCATTCCATCAAAATATCCCCAGTGTCCTGTCGTTCGCCACAATGGTCTTGGGCATTGAAGGAAGAAGCCATTGATGGTCGAAAGGTATTTTTTTCGGCTTATTTAGACCTCGGACAACACAAACACACACGCACGCACGCACACACACACATACACACACACACATTTCACAATAAAAGGTATTGGGGATATTGTTGATACTTGCTGCGTGCTGCTGGCATCCGTGCAAAAACAAGACAAAGATAAACGACTACCGGTACATGAAATTGGTTGCTTAAAAAAAACTCTTCACCTGACATTCTCTTGTCTTACATGGCCTGCTGGAACAGCTGGCATACCTGACGGGGGCGTGTAAAACGCAGAGAACAAAATAAATGAGGTCACATTGAGAAACAGGCTGTCTCTCCACCCCCCACCACCATCACCACCGTCACCAAACAGTAAGCCCTCCCTGTCCGTCACTGATTCTCCTGCCCCCATTTCAATCGCAGCATGACAAAGCAGCCGCTAAGTCCTTGTGAACCCTGTGGTGGCGGCTTACGTCTCCCGCCCTCCCCCCCCCCCTCCGCATCAGCCCCAGCGT
>JAOPJJ010000134.1:1118467-1145908 GCA_027122795.1 Enchelyopus cimbrius
CCCCCCCCCCCCCCCCCCCCCCCCCCCCCCCCCCCCCCCCCCCCCCCCACGCTCACGCGCCCCGGCCCAGGGCGACCCCTCGAGCTGCTGTAGGGGAAATGGGTCAGAAGCTTCACGTGCATCCTCGTTGCTGTCAGTGGCACATGGATAGGAGCGATGCATGAAGGATAATGGGAGCTATGTAGGGAAGCGG
This sequence comes from Enchelyopus cimbrius, assembly GCA_027122795.1. Classification (NCBI taxonomy): domain Eukaryota; kingdom Metazoa; phylum Chordata; class Actinopteri; order Gadiformes; family Gaidropsaridae; genus Enchelyopus; species Enchelyopus cimbrius. Next base: position 1,118,661 of record JAOPJJ010000134.1, read on the forward strand.
CGCCCGGTTCTGCTCTCCCAGTGCTTGTACTAACGGTTACAACCAGCCCCCCACTGTCACAGCACGATATGGGATTTCAGTCCCAAACAAAATCAAGCTAGGGTAGAGAGATGTCGCGCCAGTCACCGTTGCCAGTCATCATTCCGACCTGACAGCCTTGTGTATATTTCAAGGCTACGCCCGGCCGGGAGCTCTGCCGGTGTGTTGATCTCTGCTCCATTGTTGTGTCCTCTGCTTTTGACAGACATCCGCTGTCCATTTTGCACCAAGCCTTTCCCCGGAGGGAGAATCGAGGATCACCTGTTGAGCTGCCTTACGTCTCCCCCGCTCCCGTACAATAGTAAGCACTCCCTTTTGTTAAGCACACCCTAATTTGTTCACCTGCTCTATTTTTTGCACAGGATCACTGACGCAAAAAGGGCTAATCTGAAATCACCCAAAACGTTAATGTTTGTTGTGTGTGTGTGTGTGTGTGTGTGTGTTTGTGTGCGCGTATGTGTGCACCCACGTACAGCGGACGTGCTCAGTAAAGACAGTGGCGAGTGTTCCATCTGTCTGGAGGAGCTGGCACAGGGCGAGACCATTGCCAGGCTGGCCTGCCTCTGCGTCTACCATAAGGGGTAAGGGGGGCTCCCACTCTTGAAATACTAAGAGTTGAGTCATTTTCGTGGAAACATTTAGCAGATGCGTGATTGCAATCACAGGTCATTTGTTCCTAAATCACGAGATAAATCACAAAATAAATATGAGGAAATGAGTCAGTGTTTGCCTCCGTATTGTCCTTGTTATTCCCGAACCTCATTACCTTCAATTGCAGTGTTTGAAGGCTGAAGTCGAAACTCAGGGAATACATCAATAACACATTTGGCTTTTAATAGACTTTTTTTGCTGGCTCAAATGCCAACACACTCAACCTGCATCCTCAATAACCTTTTACCCAAGATGCACAGCTCAGCTAACGCAAATCTAAATCTGTCTCTCCGTCTCTGTCTCCTCCCCAGTTGTATTGATTCCTGGTCCAAGGTAAAGCCATGCTGTCCAGAACATCCCTTTGATTGACTTGCAGGTCACTGGTGCCCCTGTGAACTACCCCTCTCAGGTTGGTTGTGTGTGTGTGTTGCCCTTGAAGGACATGTGCATAGAACTAAGATAAAAGTTAATGAGCATTTAAATTAGATACATTTTATACACACCTAAGAAATAACTGTCCATATCAATGGAGGGATTTCTTTCCGATAAACCAAACCTCAACAGCCAACCACAGTAACTACAGGCTAATCAGAAGTGTAGCTACATGCATCATCATTTCTGATTGGTTCACTTGTATAGAGAAACTCGCCTTCAGGGAGATATGAATATCTGACATTCCTCTCGCTTTCCAATCCCTATAGGATACTACACTGAATCCCAATACTGCAAGAAAAACGAAATAAACATCTATCTATATTATTTGCAAAGTACCTGCATAGAGGACCCACCTATATTCCAATGCCGCAGGGGCTGGGAATGTCTGGAGGTCGGTTGGGAGGAGCCCGTCCGGCGTTCCTCACCACCCTGCCTCCAATGTTTTAAACCACTGGTTGCTCGGCCCGCGGAGCCGCCGGGCCACCCACACAGGAGGGGTCGGAGCCTCCAACTTATCCCAAAAGGAAATAATTTTCGCTTTGGAAATACTCCCAAATCTGATCCCGCCGAACACGCCCAGCAAAAATTCAGTTAGAATTGTCAGTGGAGTGTTTTATTTGTATTTAAAAAAATGTTTTTCAAAGACCTCATTGACTCCGCCTCTCTCTGTATTGTATCCAGAGAGGCGCTTAGTTGTTTTGTATACCATTTGCATCAACAAAAAATAGTATTGCCTCATATTCTGTTGAACGAATGTGGCTTTCCTCGGCTTTTTCTGCTTACGAATTGCAAATCAAGCACATCCTGGGTTGGGTGGCGTAGGGCGCATTGCTTTTTTGCAGTTTCTTTAGTTTTAGTAAAAAGTTCTGAAGGGCCCGTGGGTGGGAACAGAGGGGCTGCCGTCGTATCTAGCTGCTTACTGTTGTTACCTTTTTGAAAACATTTCACAGGTGATGTTGCGGGCGGGGGGGGGAGTGCTAAGTCAGCTAGGCAGGTGGTGTTTAGTGAACAAGCCCTCTACATGCGTTTAGTTGGCTTACCACTGGCCAGGTAGATTTGAGCACTCATTTGCCACTGTGTGTGTGTGTGTCTGTAATCCCCCCCCCCCCCCAGAGCACTTTTACTCCGACCCCGGCCCTTCTCAAATAAGTTGGTGCGTGATTCTTTGTGCGTTGATGATATTCGACAATGTGATACCAACAGGTCCCCATTATAACCTTTAATCCAAGAGTGTGTGGTTGCTTCTATATGGGTGTATTCATGACGGTGCCCGCAGCCCTGCTGCTTTGAAAGGTCCCCTCTTTTGTTTTTAGATATATATATATATATATATATATATATATATATATATACACACACATTGTTTTTAATGCTAGATTTATTAGTCCACCATCAGGCTTAAAGCTGATAGCCATTCTCGGAAGGCAACAGGGAAACAGGCAAGACCCCCATTTAGCTCTGAAAGAATGTGTTTTCTCTTTCTCCCCCCCCGACACAGTTTCACTTTCTCCCTCGGTAACCGTCTCGCTGTGCACATTGTGTCGGGCCCTCCAGCCGCCGTCGGACCATCTGTTACAATGAACGCTCTGAGAGGTGGGCCCGAGGGGGGGTGCCATGTTTATGCCCCCATGACAGCTGCCCCAGTACACACAAGGCTGTCGGACAGACGACCGCCCTCTTGTTTTAATCAGCTCTGCCCGTCGCCCCTTTCTTTCGTTTGAACCCCCCAGCCCCCCAAAACATTTCCTATTCATGGTCGTTATGAAGTGAATTTCAGTGGCTTCTTTCCGTGGCCTTTCGCCTTCCGTTGTTTTCCCTCCGGTGTAGTGGGTTTGAGTTATAATGGTATTTGTGGATTATTTTGAGACTGGCTGGACCAAGCTGCTTGGGATAGATGGATACATAAATCGTGGACGAGTTGGACATTGTGGGCAAACCCCCACCCACTCCCTGACCCATGTGTAGGATAGACGACCGTGTACGTCGATCACTATAATGGTTTGCTATGTGCAGGTTTCCATATGGGCGATGTGGTTTGTCGTCGGAGGTGCTATGACTTGTTCTGCCAGTAGAGGGCAGCCCTGTGCATGCTTTTCCTATCTTAATAATTCAGAGAAGAATAATGCCAAAAGTGTGTGCGGTTGTGTGTGTGTGCGCGTGTGTGTGTTGGGCAGGGTGTGTTTTGACAGCAATAGTGTGAAAGATTTGCATTGATCATTAGATGTTACATTGTGGTGATATAATGAAATATAATGTTGTAAACAATGTTAAGGGAGGGTGGGAGGGAGTGATTTTAGGGACTTTGGGTTGGAATGCGGGTCATAAGGAGACGGAATCCCCATACCAAACTTGGATTTTAGATTTGCAACATCCTATAAAGCTGTGTGGTTGAATACCTCCGTTTTTTGTACCAATGCTAACTATATAAGCGCTCTGAGCAAACTCACTCTCTCCATCCAGCCATGATTTCCTTTCACTGAGGAGGATAAGCTGTCATCGCTGCCCAATGCTTTCGTGACCAGTATTCAAATGAAATGGATGAGGGGGTCTCTGAGTCCCTCAAAGAGGACATTCCCCTAAGATATGGACAATCTGCCTCCTCGCTGGTTCGGAAACAAATTGAGTTTTATTTATTAAATTGTAAATATGTAATGCAATTTGAAAAACAAACCTGCTCGGTCTTTGTCTGTTCTAATATACAGTTTCTAAGCGCCGATCTTTTGTATGTCCCAGAAGTTGTTTTTATATGTATTTTTTACAATAAATATATTGTGTCACGCTTGTCTTCAAGTCTGCTTTGTGTATAACAATGTGGATTCGTTTTTTGTCCTTCACATACTGTATAATAAAGACGCCTACTATTATTGTTTGTAAAATAAGTGTTGAGAAGTGTCAATAATCTGCCGAGCTATGAAATGGGCAGTCCAATAGGCCTGAATCTAGTGGCCATATTAGTGAATTAGGTGGAAGAGCCTTCTAGAATCTTTGGAAGCATGGTTTCCAAAGAAAATTTCTGACCTATCCGTGATATTCTTTGATCTCTTTGAGGAAGATCAATGGCGAAGCAATGTAGCGTGTGTTTTGTGTTCAAAATGATGCTATCTATTGCAATTTTCCATACAACCTTCAAATCTTACCTATTACCTTTATTATAGCTACTAATTAAAGAAAAACTCCTTTTGCATACATTACTAACAATCCAGTTTATTTAATAATACCAATATTTACAACATACAAAAAAGTGCAACTTTATCTCAACAAATTACTCTAACATTTAAAGGAGTAAGAAGACGAAGGACAAAAACAAAAAGTTTGTAGTATGGAATTTACACTGTCCCCATTTTGACCTTTTAAAAAATTCACTGATTGATTAATCAGTAAAACCTAAACTCACTGTTTTTGTAAACATGCCAACTAAGGGCATCCGAGAAGTACAAATGAAACTTAAACAATTATAAGAACTATTCTTTTGGGGACTGCTGTCGTTTTTTATGTTTACAATCGTTAACAACACAAATGGATGTTTCAGAATAGGCCACCTGCAGCATGGATCTGGAGGGCTGAGCATGGAGCGGCAGTGACTATTCTGCCTGGCGCTCACCATGGGGAGGGGTAGTTGAACTGGACCCGGAGCAGGTAGCGCATGCGGACCTGGGCAGGGTTGTACACGATGAACTCGTTGTAGAGGAGGGAGTAGGACCCGGCCTTGCCCACGCCCGTCTTTACTGCTGGGCCCATGGGCACCGTGATGCCGTCCCTGAGGGAGACAGTTGGGTGGGGGGTTGGAGAGAGTTGGAGACAGAGCAAATATTTAGCTTTAGAGGCAAATCAGTCAATGGATGGATATCAACCCAGCAACAACCTATAAGTGGGGTCTTTAGGTCTACCCCTCTTTGTTTACAGGTTGCGATGATAGGAATTTGGCCTGGATTGCTGCACAAGTTCATTTGAAAACAACATGTTTCGTTTTTACAAAATAACAACAGAATACTGAATAAAATTCAAAAAGGAATAAAAAGGAAATTAGACTTTTTCTTTAGAGGCTCAAACCCTGTACCAACCCAACATGACGAAAACATTTGCATCTCTGAAGGTGAAACCCCCTTCAAAATTCTCCTGTTCTTTATACGCCTCTCATTCTTCTGACAGAGAACAGGGTGAACAGAATAAACGGACAGCTACTAACAGGGTGACGGCGTTCTTGGGGTGGGGTCCGGTCTGGCCCAGGCCCTTGGTGCTGTGCTTGCCCTCAGGGAGTTTGTGGGCCTCGTAGTCCGCGTCCAGAAGCTCGTTGCAGTCTCCCAGGGCGACCTGGGGCACGATCAACACATGATCAGCACATGATCGTATTGAGGGGGAGCCTCCGTGAGCCGTTATTTGACGCCCAAAGCCCCTGGCTGGCAGCCAGATGTTTGGGGGGCTGTACAGCGGGTCAGTGTGGGTGCAACACTACAGAAAGCCTGCTGGGCCCCACCTCACTCAGCAGCAGCAGGCCGATGTTGTTGCGCTGGTTGGTGAAGCAGTAGTTGGCGCTCTTTGATGACATGTCAGCGAAGTAGATGCCTTTACCAAACTGAAGGGGGCGGGGGTGAAATGCATGACAGAAACACGAAAATTAAACGAAGCAGAGAGGTGAAGGGGTACCTCGCCTGCTGGCGGGAATGGAACCCACGAAGCGCGATTGATCAGGGGGAGGAATACTACCATGTATCCGGTGACAGGGGCCTCAGGGGGGGCCACACGGAGCCCCTGACTCAGGATGCCCACCCAGTTGGACAGACGGGAGCCATGCCACAGCAGAGTCCTGTCGGGACGCACAGCAGACCCAGGATCAGTGACACCTGACAAACCACTAATGTTCTGACGCACGCACGCACGCACACACATACACATACACTTTACCTGTTGTGCATCTGGGAGAGGAACTTTTCGGACTCCCCATGCCGGTCCACTGAGAAGATATCCAGGACCTTCATGGTGTACTCGTTGTGGGTGCGGGCGTGAGTGCTCTGAAGGTACCTGGATACCGTCTGAATGAAACACACAGAAGATAACACACGTTATTATTTAGTGGACAAAGGATCAAAAGAACTGAAAAAAACAATACCTCACATATTAATAAGTATTCAAGTAAAACCACACCCTGTCCTAAACATAGTCCCCGCCCACCATTAACACATTTAAATAAGTGTTCCTACATTAAGGGGCAGGGTTGCATTGAATGGCTTGCATAAGCCCTTCAGAAAGGCTTTAGCCAAAGTCTTTGACAGGCTATAACTCAAACTCATGAACCAGCATTGAACTAACAGAAGGCATTGTGGGTCCATCTTTACTACATAGCTATTTAAGTCAAGATTCGGACCGTGAAACGGATCGGCCATTTTGTACAACAGCCTACAGTGACATCATACGTGGGTGTGTCCACCCAGATATGCTGCTACTCAACAACGCGGGGCGGGGTTGAATTGGGAAATAGGGGCCCCTTTTGAGCACAGGGTCAGTGCTCCTGTTGGATGAGGGGGCGTGGTCGGCCCCGCAGCAGTACCTCAAATTCGTTGCCGCCGGCAACCAGAGGCTGCAGCTGGCATTGTAGGGAGCTGTACTGTCTGTCCAGGGGATGCTCCTCTGCATTGGCGCTGGACTGGACCATCTTCACCGCAATCTGAATGTCACTGAGGGCCTTGGGGAGGAGCGATCACATCAGATCCAGTGAAAAGGGGCGCAGACACATTGAGACAACATCAGGCGGAATGCACTCCAATTGTTGTTTAATATAAATTGATATTAGTATGGCACCGATACTACTTTGATCACAGAAACCGATTCAGCGTACAGACATCTTAAGACATTGTAACTTAAATGTATAGTACTCATCCCCTTCCTGAATTAATCGGACACATACACGATATAGATGACAAGCCTGCCCCCAGCTTTTCGATGATATTTCCATTCAATATTGAAAACATATAACAAAGACGCTAACAACTGCCCTTACCTCCAACAGAGCTATTTTGTCCTTCAGGTCTTCCTCTGAGCTGATCATGGGGGGCGTCTTCAGCCTACATGGCGATAGTCCCCAAGGTACAGATTGAGTATACAACAAGAGGGCTAGCGTCAGAATCCTATTTGAATATATCAATACTCTGCTCTGTACTGGTGCTCTCAAGATTTACATGAACCCATTCATTATATCTTCATGATCTTTTCATACACATTTACATTTGTATTCATATTTTATCCACATATTTTATATTTATTTATTTGTATTTATATTATTCATATACATTTTTATTCTATGTATATATATATATATATATTTACACTTTCTGTATTCTCTGCTTGCTGCTGTTACTGTAAATTTCCCCGTTTGCGGAACTCATGAAGGATTTTCAATTCAGATACATTTTCAATTCAATACACCTTTTCTTGACCCGAAGAGCATTTTTCCCTGAACTGAAGAGGTTTAGGGGATTAGATTCCAGGGACCTGAGAGCAGTGGCGGTGGTAGAGGCGTGTGTACTGGGGGGCCAACTTACCCAAAGTCGTGGGGGATGCGCGTGTAGAACTGGTTGCAGGCCTCCAGCAGGTCTTTGCGGCTGCCCTTCTTCTTCAGGCACTCCTCGATCCTCTTCAGTGCGGCGTAGCCCGCGCGGATCTGCTCCGACGTCAGCTTGCCTACGAGAGGACATGATGACGTAGAGTTAAAATTAAATAATGAGTAAATAGTTTCACCACCTAAACCTTAAATCAGTAGACTGCAAAACATTTAACTCTAAATTGGTAGTATTAAGGGGGCCAAAAGCAAAACATTTAACCTTTAATCAGTAGTGTTAAGGGGGCCAAAGGCAAAACATTTAGCTTTAAATCTGGTCTTACCCAGAGGAGCTTTGCGGGTGTCAAACTTCATCTCTAGCACACACTCCTCCATGGCCTTGAGGTCACAGATGAGCTCAAGCAGGGACTGGATCTTCACATCCAGCTTGGAGGTCCACTTCTTGGGCACCGTGTCCAACTCGGTCTGGGTCTCCTCCTGGTGCACAGCGGAGAAATGTATGATGTTTCATTTGCAAACGCCATACATCCCCAAAAAACTAAAAAGTTTCAATTCAAGTAGCTTGTAGCTTAAAATAACAGCTTCGCAGCTGTTTAGAGTGGATGGAACACTGTTGTTAAGTTTTCTTAAGTCAGAACAACTGGTTTGTTGTATACATTGCGACTTAATTTTTTTTAAATGCATTAACAAAATGTTAACATTGGTAAAAATTGAAAAAAATAATTTCTCTCCAGGCCGTCCTCAAGGTTGTCCTCACCTTTGCAGAGGTACTGTAGTCCATGAACACCATGTCATATTTCCCAGGGACTTTCTCAAATTCCTTCCGGTCTTCCCATTCATTCTTCGTCTTGTCCTGGAATCTGTCAGCGAACACAAACACGTCTACTTTTAGACTGTCCCTGTAGCACACTAAGTGCTACATGAATGAGCCTCTCTTGGGCAGAATCTCACTTTTTCATGAAGAAGTCTTTGGCTTTTGTCAGGTCTCCACCGCAGGCTGTCAGGCTGCTCTGGCCTGATTTACCAACTGAACAGGCAGGGGAAGGATAAGCAAACTATTGAAGACTTGTTACACACAGCACTTGTTACAAAAGGCAGTGTTAGTTTTGGCAACTTCGTAGCAAATTCAAATGAGACAGCAATCTCTGGTGACCTCAAATCGTATGCATCTTACAATTCATGTTTCAAACTGCCTGACATAAAATCCTTATTTCTGACTTATCTTCTTATTTCTGAGTATTTCAAGCTTCTGGTGATATTAAGTTTGCCGACAATTTCCTAACAACTAACAGTGACCATCATCATTTTTATATAAGAATAAAAGGCAAATGCATGACAAATCATCGTAATGACTAAACTTGATGATTGATTGATGATGATGATTTAACATTATGATGTCTGAATGAATGTTGAAATGTGCATGACGCAAAGTCTTGATTTCTAATTGAATGCTGAAACATGCATTACACTATGCCTGATGTCTGAATGAATGTCGAAACGTGCATGACGTAACATCATGATGTCTAAGTGCATGTTGAATCATGCACAATATGGGCTTCCTGCTGAGTGAATGAGAGCTGTTGAACCCCATGAAGCTAACCTCGGCCCCATCTCATCCACACGCTGTAGCTCTTGGAGGCGTCATCCTCCAGCAGCTGGATCAGGTAGTACTTGTTGTTATTGAACTGCAGGTTTGTCTGGAAATGAAAAGTTGTGCATTAGCTGGCGGTTGATTGTCGGAGCCAGCCAAGCTTGAGCTGTATATTTGTCAGGAAGGCAAGGCCCTGCTTTAAACGCATACTAACATAGGAGGAACGCATACTAATTGAATGGCTATTGCTATCTGAAATCATGGATGTTACAAAAGTTGTCTGGTTTATATGATTGATTTCAGTTTGACAACTTAAAGGTTTTTGAGCATAAAGTTGTACAAATTTTCACACAAACCACCTTCAACCTCCTACCTGGTTGAGCATGACGTCGTAAACGTCATTCCCTTCACTGTAAACATGGGCCTGAAATGAAGAGATCAGTAGTTAACGTGAACATATTTGAACATATTTAGTGTACTTCAAACATGAAAGTAACTCAAATTTGGGTTTTAGCTGAATGTTAAGTAATATCTGAAAAAATATATATATTCAGATGCCCTTAAATCTGTTTGAATTTGTGAATCGACCCGATGACACACATGTAGATGAAGCTTATTTTGCAAACTGTGCCAATGCAGACCGGCTGCTACAAAAGACATCACACCCCGAAATAAGGTGACCAATGCAACCGAAGATCTGACACATCCTCCATTGAACTTGTCCACCAAGCACATGAAAGTATCGTGAGGATCCACCGTGTTGACCGTAAATGTTGAAAAGTACCTTGCCCAGCTTGGCTTTGCATTCAGGGTCCACTGGGGCTTTCCCCTTCATGACCACAGTCTTCACCACCTCTGGAAACACAGGAACATTAAAGGGTTAATATGGATTCCTATGCATTTTGTTATTCCCAACTACCTATCAACTACATATTCATCTGCTGTTGAGATGTGTGATTCTTTAAGTACATGGTCAGTCACCGTAGTGCTTTGCTGCTATGTGCCAGCATCAAAACGCTAAATATATATATCTATATATATATGTTTTAACTTGGGAGTCCAACAATTCAAGCAGTTGAATTATTAGTCAAGTTGACTATGGAGTGTCAGCCCTTGACTTTACGGTCGCCATCTTCCAGTAAATGATCTATTATGGGCACAGTGGTGGGTGGAGCTGAAGCATATATGAATAATATATTTCACATTAAAAATAACCCCAAACCAGTTCTCTTTAAGCCACAAGTGTGTTTGTCGGCCCAGATCAGGGCTAACTCTCAGAATAGCGAATGGAACAAAAACAGCTCGACTCTGTACACTTTAAACCCAGCAATGTCAGAGTCAGGCACCGTAATCCATAGATAGAGAGCTTGACCCCCTCATACACTTTTACTTTGTATTGAAAATTCTCTGAGGGTTGAGCCATGGACAATACTTGACATTTACTCCCATCAACCTTTTTCGAAAATGGCACACATTTGAGTCAGTATATTATCTGTTTGAATAAGTGTGATCCATGCATAGCAGAGTTATCGCCTGTGTTTTGATTTTAATTACCAGTACTCTCTGCTTCTTCTTTTGGCTTTTTGATGATTGCCTCACTCTTGACCTTGCCCCTCCTCTTCTTTGGAGCTGGCTCCTCCTCTGGCTCTGCCTTAACTGCCACTGATTCATCAGCCTGCCCAACCAAGCTTCCATCTTCATGCCCATCTTCACCCACAGGCTCTGAGTGGGTAAAACAAACTTGAATAAATATTAAACATAACAAAAAAACTGAATGTGTGCATTGAGTAAAAGTTCAGTTTCTGCACACTGACACGCACCTGATTTCACCATCTGCAAGCGTATTTTCCTTTTGTACTTGCTAGCAGGGTTGATTTGCACCATCTTCTTCAGGTCAACTTTGTAGGTTGTCCCAGAGCCCAATGGGATGTCAACTGTGGCGTCCCCGGAGGAAACCGCGGCGTCTAGTATGGCACAGGTGGATGCAGGATACGTCTCCCACTGGCTCTCGTCCCCTTGCCATTGCCACACTGACATGGAGGAGAGAGGATGGTTATGCAGACCTATCGGCTTTATATGGCTATTTATTTCATCGTGTAAATAAGGCTTAAAGTGTAAAATACCGGACTATGCCTTTAACCTCAATCGTTTGAGCGCAGAACTACAAGCATGGCTGCCGGTCCCAGCACTACAAACATGGCTGGTACCGGCACTACAAAAGGCCACATCCTGCTCCGCTACGAATGAGATGCGAGTCCGGACATATCAGGGTGCTGAGAAACAATAACTTTGTTTCGCAGCGTTTCTTCGAAACGTGTATTGGGTTTTCATAGGCACACTGTAAAAAACTATAGGGTTTTCACAACATCGAATTCGCCTCTAGAAACATCCGTTGCGGCATCAAGATGCGACCCTTTATGTACTACGTTGATACGAAAGCGAAGGTGCACATATCGTTACGTGATACACAAACACACCGTATAACACATTTAAACTTGTGTACGACATTTGATCATGGAAAATAATTCCTACACATAACGTGACATGCGGTGTTAACCACACATGTGACTAGAACCACGTTAAGAAGAACCCTACTACATTGTCCTGTTTCGTTACACTTTTCGAATAGATTCATTACGAATGATCCAACGCGAATAATCACACACCTTTTGTACCCGAAACATCTCCGCTTGTGTCAGCATCCCCAGGTTTGGTCCTAGATGCTCGTGTCCGCCTCATTATTTATGAAAATGACTAAGTGTGGAGGCTGTTCGGGAGAAGAGGGGTACTGTTGTATGGTGGGCGCGGGAAACTTCACCACGGGGGGGCAGCGGCACGTAAACAGTGTGAAGCCCAGACGGAAGGCGGACCCGGCCCGGCCGGGATACGCAGGAGGTGTCGGTATTAACCTGCGCTTCTCATTGGTCCAAATATTGAAGTCCTCGTTTGCTGAAATATTAAAAACACTCCTATTACATCCCAACATTTCTGCTGTTGATGTGTATAAGTTGTAGTATTTGCAAGGACAAGACCAAAAAAGGAAATTTCTAAATAGTATTTATACATTTTCTGTAATTAGCCGTTATGTCATTTTTTCGAGAAACTATTAATATGTATACAAAAAAACAGGAAATTATTACCTTCGCCTTCAATTTACCTCACCCAGCTGCATTTAGAGTTCACTGGGGCCTTTCCCTTCATGACGACAGTTTTTACCACCTCTTGGAACACAGAAACATTATACGACATATTTTTTCACTACATCTTGTATTTCCGCTAAATGTGTAAGTTTAACGTTTTATAATAGATTCATCTGTTTTTGATTATGTAAAGTGTTGACTCTTTGTATAGGAGAATGATGATAGTCAGAGGGACGCACACCATTTTGTTCTAGACACCAAAAGTATCATGATCAACAACAGAAAGATTTTATATAATATACTTAGCTCCAATGTTCTTTCAAGTAAGTGGTGGTTTTAGTAGTGTAGTAGTGAGTTTTGGTTTCCATTTCTTTGCCATCACCAACGGCCTCGCTCAAACGTTCCGCCTCGAGTAGTAGTCGGATTTATTTTGGGGTCGTACTGTACATGACCCAATGATGCACATGGAGGTGGCAATATTCAATATTTAGGTAATTGTCAAGTGTCGAATTTATTTAAAAAACATTTGAAATATGGCATCCAAAACGCATTTGGCCATTGTCCTTTGTCAAAGGACGTCAGTCGTCAGGATCATATCCCGGGTGAGTCTAGTCGGCTGTCATTGAAAACATTTTGTTGAAGAGGCTAGTCACTTCTGTATCCGTTTAATCAATGGTGGCGTTGACATTAAATGTAATCAGGGGGTTATTCATTTTGGGTTATTTTCCAGAGAATGTCTTCAGCAGTTCATCCTCAATCGCAAGTAGATTTTCTAAACGGAGCGCCACATAGGAAGCATCCAGGTGTAACTAACATGAAAACCATCCGCTTACCCGAGGAACTCCAAAGAGCCGCACAATCGATTATTCTGGGTAGGTTGTTTTCAATGTTTTTGCCTCCCTATACATGTATAGTCTCTGGTCGTACCTGGTCTATCACAATACACTGGTTATGATCGAATGAATAATGTCAATATTGTTTTCAGTTCAATTACATTTTATTTGTACACCCTTTAATCACAATTGCACTCTCAAAGGGCTTAACAGGCCTAGTGATAATACACATATCCTTATTACAATGTGAATATGTTCATGCTTAATAGTACAATTGCAGTATTCCATTTCATAATTCGTGCAGTATACCATATCATAAATAGTGACATATTACTACTGTAAACTCATCTCATCTGAAAAGATGATCTGCAACAACCATTCAACAAATGTTAAAATAAAACGTGCTTATACTCTCCAAGGGTATTGCCTGGCAAGTTTTCTTGTTCAGTTTGTCACTTGTGCTCATGACCTTCAGATGCTCAGATCAAAGGACTGTCCGATCGAGCTCGTAGTCTCACACAGTTTTTGTGGAGCAGAAAAAGGCCGGTTGAGGACTTGACCCTGAGGCAGAGAGCCACAAGCCTGGAGAAGAGCGTCTGGGAGAAAGCACATGAGAGGAGAGAAGGTAGGAAAAGAACCAAAGTTTCTCTCTCCAGAAGATCAGGGATGATTTGTGAGTTTCCCTTATAGTCGTGGTTAAGAACTATGTGCTTAACATTTTAGAAATCAATGATGACTTCATAAAAAGGAAAGTGCTGTCTGAACTAAAAAAGACAACATATCACTGGACCCCTGTGAGGTAGGCTGTCAATGTATTTTTGTAGTTGACGTTATTATTTTCAATCAGTTTATCTCGTGTTGTGGGGGTGGGGGGGGGGATCTAAGTCTTAAGATCTTTAATGTTAAAGTATTTAAAAACTGTGAAAGACCATCCAAAGGGACTTTGGTGCTACAGTGAAACAACCCTTCCTTCTGCTCTGCCTCTTTCTTTCTCTTTGTCTCTGGCTCTCTCTCTAGTTTCAATGAAGAGCTGGGCGTAATATATATGGCAGCTCGGCTGGCAGGGGGCTACACCGCAGTGAGGAGGGCTCTCAATGAGGTAACAAGGGTTGTCTGTGATCAGTGATTGGACAAAGTCATCCGGCAAAAATGTTCTGATGTTACCATTTTTGCTTTGTCTTCTAGATATTGATTAAAGACCCTTCCTTTGCCCCTCATTCTCTCTTGGATTTTGGATCGGGATTAGGGACCGTGGTCTGGTGAGTAAGAATAAAAAATGCTGGGGTTGGTTTCGAAGTGGTCTGGCACTACTTTATTTTTATACACATATTTAATAAATATTTGAGCATTTTTCATTTTAGCCATGGATTCCCAAAAAGCAACAAGAGCATCAGTTAGTTATTTTTAGGAACAATGGGAGGCCGCAACATTACGTGTAAATCTGTTACTGCCTGGCCAAGGCCCAAATTATTCATGGTTTAACACCAACAATATGGAAATTTGATAATTTAATATTTTGGGAATTTTACCTATGGATAGTAGAAACAAAGAAGGGATTTGCGTTTGACATTGTCTATGTCCAAGGGCGTCACACTCATGTTGGGGTGACACTTTGAAGGAGATGGTGTGTGTGGAAAGCTCCGGGCCAATGAACATTCTGGCAGAGCGACTTCTCAAAGGTAAAGTAAAAAAAACGACCCACTTTCCCCAGCAGTTGCTTTGGTCACTTCCTGCTTTTTCTGTTGACTGTATTTTTGTACGTTGTTCAATAGATGACAATGAGAATGCCCAGGCTCACATCAAGCAGGTATATTTTCGACAGTTTCTCCCCGTTTCACCAAAGGTAAGCACCTGATATCACTAGTTAAAGCAAGCATGAGTAAATGTTTCAAGTCCAGCTGCTTTGATTTGAATTGATTGGTTTAAGGGGAACTGTCACACTTGCCACCAGGTAGCCTGCCTATAGAAGTGTCATTTTTGCTATAGGTGCAGTTTGATCTGGTGGTGGGGGCCTTCACGCTGTCTGAACTGGCAAGTAAGAAGGACCGGGTAGAGACCCTGTTGACACTGTGGAGGAAAACCAGTTCCTATCTAGTAAGTATATACATGGTTGTTATGGTGGCAAGTTCACTTGTGCCAACTCTCGTTTATCTGTTATCAATCTCGATATCGATTTACTTAGGCGTAAAAAAAAATGCAGATGATACTGTATGCCTGCTATTAGGCCTAGTAATAATAACAATAATATCAACCGGGAGGAGGGGGTGGGTTAGGGCCCAACTACAATGAACCAGCTTTGGGGGGGCCCAGCTTGCACAAGGTTGAGAACCCCTGCCCTAAGCCTTTTGGCCATCCACGATATAAGTTGTATGGTAAAGCCATAAAATGGTTGAAGCTGTTTAAATCACTAACCAAGGCTGATACCCTCACCATGAACTGTGAGGTGTTAACTCAACAACAGTCTTATCTTAGTTACTGGACAACATAAAACGTCTTAGGGAAATTTCCAATACATTATACATTGTTCTAACCAGTGGCTAAAAATATATTCTCAATTCACAACTCACAAAACGATACGCAGGTTGACAATTGCCAAAGATTACAAAAAATATGAAAAAAAGGTTTGAATCTGGTTCCCTCTGTGCTTCTGCATCAAGGTCATATTGCTTTAGCAACCACAAAAGTACAAGCATCTTGCCCTGAATTGTTGCTAATGAACACGTCCATGTCGAAAGGTACTGGTTGAAAATGGGACCAAAGAGGGCCATCAGATCCTCATGGAAGCCAGAGACACTTTGCTGAAGGTATGTCCACCATTTGCCAAGATGCAATCCTGTTTGTATGACTTGGAGTAAGACTGATTGTGGCCTTTTCATCACTGGACTCAGGCACAGGAACAGAAGGCCCTGGACTCCAGAAAAGCATCTGTGTTTGCTCCGGTATGTGATTCATTCTCATTCCAGTCTACACACAGTTTTACGCTTTGTGTAAACATTCAGTTCGAGGAGTAGATCAGCAGTGTTGTGGCTGAAAGCTTCCCCAAATACCCATCAGACAGATTTCAGTCACATA
Source organism: Enchelyopus cimbrius (assembly GCA_027122795.1). Taxonomy (NCBI): domain Eukaryota; kingdom Metazoa; phylum Chordata; class Actinopteri; order Gadiformes; family Gaidropsaridae; genus Enchelyopus; species Enchelyopus cimbrius. Next base: position 1,134,975 of record JAOPJJ010000134.1, read on the forward strand.
TAAACATATTTCTAACGTGCAGATTTAGTGACGTGATTTCCCCCCCTACAGTGTCCCCATGAATTGACATGTCCCAAGTTGGCCCGTCTTCCCATCTCGCCCTGCAACTTCCAGCAACACTACAACCCTCTCCCACTACCTGGGGTGAGTCACGCCATCTCAACCAGCCGCACCTTTGGGTCCACAGTCAGTGACGTGCTTGGGCCTGATGCTGATACTCTCTTTTTTTACAGAGTCCTGTGCGTCAGACAGAGACGTTCAGCTACGTGATTCTGTCCCGGGCGGATCCCAAAGAGCCGGGAGCGGGGCCGGACTGGGCTCGGCTGGTGACGCCGGTGTTGCGCCGGCCCAGACACGTGCACTGTCACACGTGCGGCCCGGACGGAGCGCTCCACCACCTGGTGGTGACGAGGAAGAAGCATGGCCGGTAAAAACGACTTAAATGAAAACGTGAAGTGTGAACACTCTGACATAGTGTGACTGAGGCTACCAATGGCTAAACCTAAATGGATTTCTACATTTATATGTATATGCAGACGTGGATTATTGCACAGGCTGGCCTAGGCTGCAGCCTAGGGGCCCCACGTGTGCAGGTGCCCCGGATTGGCCAGACTATTTTTTTATTTACTACACTGGGGGAAAAAACTTACCTCCTATTGGGGCCCTTAGAAATCTAAAAAAATATTAAGTCGCTGATTGGATAGATATGGGACACATTTACCCAATCAGCCGCCATCATGTGGCCGGGTTCTTCTGACTTCTCTGTCAGAAAACGTCCTGTGTTTCAGTCAGGACGTTGTAATTATTTCTCAGTAGCATGCATATTCCAATGTTGGCCTGCCTGTTGGTTTAGAAATCTATAAACAGTTCGAATATATCATTTCATTTAGCAGATGCGTTGTGATGGACTTTTTCTGTGGGATTGTTTATAGTAAAGGCTGTGTCAACGTGTGTGCACCCATGTGTGTGTAAGTGCGGCCAAGTGTGCACGCGTTTGCTTCGTAAAATTCCTAGCGTTTTTTAAATTTATGATTCACAGTGTGGGGGGCCCAAATAAACAGAAGCCTAGGGGCCCATGACCAGCTTAATCCGCCACTGTTTATATGTATTTAATATTTAAATCCATCTATCAGCTATCTCACACAATGTACTCTTGATTTGTGCTTCGTTTGTCAGCGATGTGTACCGCTGTGCCCGGAGCAGTGATTGGGGAGATCAACTGCCAATCATTCAGCAAGAAGACGCAGATCCTCAGGGGGACTTGGAGTGACGTGTGGGCAAGAGGAATACGGTTCAAATGATGGATGCATTAAGCTTCTATTTATCCTTTTATATTATAAAATAATACAGGTGCCCAGGCAACATTGCCTTAATGTATGTGATGGATGAAAGACTTTCTGAACTTTAGATTTTTTCTAACCATTAAGAAATGTGTTGACGTCTTAGTTCATCTTTTGTGTGTTCTTTAGGTATGAGGCAGCAACCGGAATAATGACATTTTTTATTTGTTTGATTGCCATCAGAATGATTTCTTTGCAAGCAAGTGTCAAGGTCTAGGCACAGTCTAGGTGTTAATTATGGGTCTGGTCCATATTAATCCTAGACATGTTTGTTTGTGGTCTGGTTGATACTGGTTGTGTTTCAAAAACATGTAGCACATTTTACACAGGGACCACAATATAAAATCACTATTTGATTAAATCTTTTTCATCCCAGTTCTGCTGTTGTTGTGTGATAAGAACTTTCAAGTCTTCCAAAGGAGATCGCAAAATGTTGAATATTTACTCCCAACAATCAATTTGCACTATGAGTAATTTTTTATTCATTATTTAAATGATACAAAAATTATTAAATAACATTCCTATTAGGAAAAAACGTTTCTTTCAGGACTACCAGCACCAGCGTGGGTTATTTGAATGTGAAAGTGAGGTATGACTGTAGTGGTTGCCTGTGAACGACTGCGGCAGCCTTCACGTCAACAACTGACGATCTCCTTCAGGGCCGAGCTCAGGTCGGGGTACTGGTACTGGTAGCCTGTCTCCAGGGTCCTCTTTGGGGAGACCTTCTGGCCCTGGGTAAGCACCAGGGCCCTCTCAGAGCCCAGCAGAGCATTCACCACAAAGGCGGGAACAGGGAAGACGGTGGGGCGTCCCAGCGCCCGTCCCAGCTCCTTGGTGAACTCGTAGTTGGTGTTCTGGGCCGGGGCCACCCCGTTTAGCACCTGGGGCCCCGGGGTGGAGGCGGGAATGTCCGGGGATGACCCGGGCTCAAGGGTGTGGGCGATGACCCCTGCCAGGTCGCTGACATGTATCCATGGGAACGGTTGGGTGCCCGACCCAAGGGTGCCCCCTAGCCCCAGCCAGAAAGGCAATAGCATCTGCTTCATGGCACCTCCGTCACGTCCCAGCACTGCCCCTAGTGGACAAAAGGTGGAAGAACCACGACAGTAAGTTAGTCCACTGTCCTGGGTTTTCATCCATGTGAAATGAGACATTGGGCTGAAGAAGCAAACGTACCAGGCCTGATAACCACTTGTTTGGTGGTCTGTGCACTGTTCTCAGGAAGGAGTGCGGCTGCTTCCCACTCCTTCACCAGTCTGGACAGAAGGTCAAACGGCGTCCATTCGCTGTCTTCAGTGTACTGGGCTGTAAGGCTAGGTTTGTAACACGCTGTGGGTACAAAAATTAAATAAGCGAATGAGTTAGAATTGCCTCAAAATCCAAAAGATGTCACATTATTAAAACCAATCTGTTTAAGCATTACATTTTGCAGAGCTTCACATTTATTCACATTATTCATACTTAAAATCCTATTAATTAGCTTTCTGGAAAATGACATGCGGAAATTATGTGAACCAACATGTTAGAATCAGGACAATGCCGATACCCCACAAAGCAACTTCTCTCTGTCCACCGAGTCATTGCCGGTGTCCTTCTGATGGACCTACCTACACCCGTGATCAGCACCCAGGACCGGGGCGGATTGGGTGAAGCTGCTATGGCTTGAGCGAGAGTCCTGGTGGTGTCGATTCGGCTAGAGAACAGATCCTTTTTGTAGCTTTCGTTCCACCTGAAACAGCGTTTTCGTTTTTATTCCATGTTATGGAAGAGGACTAACCGAATCTCCATTATCAACAGCTGCAGAGAGTGGGTGTGTTTTGAAACAATCAACATCATGTTGGACCGATGCGTGTTTGTGAGACTTCCTTTAGGATATGGCGGTATGGCAACCAGCCATGACAAATAACACTGTCAGCAATCATCGCTAGTCTTTTTTGTAATTTACTTCCAAGTTGCTGCAATGCAAAATGTTGAAAACTGTTATCTCTGACGGTGTGTTGATATTATACTTTGTCACTCAAGTGTGCCACGGACTCTCCCACACAGTCCTGAACAGCAAAATAACAATTTTCTGTTCTAATATTTATTATAATATAATAATATAATGTTATAATATATCATTCTAATATTTCAGAATGTCTATTCCTACTCAAATTGCCTATGGACTTGTATAACACTTAACTTATACTTCATCCAAATGTTTTTGATGTTATAGAATACAGATTATATTCTATAAACTAGACCAACATTGACATCCACCAAGAGAGCTACTGCATCAGAAACTCTGAGAAGAGCATCAATTGAGTGCATGGACACTGACGGACACAGAGAGGTTGTGCTTGGGCCCAATGCCGCTCATTCTCACCATCTCATTGGGTTCAGGAGGTTCTCCCCAGACAAGTTGACAGCTCCATCACACGGTGGGAGGCCATCAGACTCCAACTGAGCCTGGTGGGGGGGCACATGTAATGTACTAAATAACGATTTATTTTTCATATTCTCAACCCCCTGCATTTCACAGCAGCCATCTTGAAGTGAGTGTTAATCAGTGTGTTCATACCCATGTTATTCTCCCCGGCCCGGGTTTGCGGGATATAAGTGTGACCTCATGGCCACTGTTTCCAAGCAACCGCGTAAGCTCACGTCCAACAAAGCCAGTACCCCCACCTAGGTGACCAGACAATGGTAGCAGACAAGATAACTCCGATGACTAACATGTTAATATTATGAAATGAGGCCATTGAAAGCCAAATGTGTATCTTAAATGTCTTATTTTCAGATGACCAATACTGTCAACAAGCCTATTCAGATGGCCTAATGGCTGTTTCATTTTAAAATAGAACATGTGATGGATGCCACCGCACTCACAAAAGGTTAAAAGAATCTCTGGTAAGTCAAAAGAACCATGTTGCGTTGATATCAAAACTAGAACTAAGGACAAGCAGGCTGCAGGACTAATACATCTATATTATTTAACCATTGTATAACAAAGTTTTCCTGCACATGTAAACCACTATGCAGGAATGTTGGGGTGGAATGGAGCTACATATAAACTTGCCTTTACCCTTGACTCTAAAATACGCGCATGCGTGATAAAGACGCTTACAAAACAGAACCACGTTAGCTCTGAAGCTATCTACGTTAGAGCAACAACGGCACGTTATTAATAGTCAAAATTTAAATTTCATTTGACATCACACGTCTTATCTACGACAATGTCCTCAATTCTCTGCTGATAACTTTTACTGACCGCTTATACCAGCCAAGCGAAGCACATTACTCTACAGTGTCATATCACATTATTCTACCATATAAAACATGTATGGCCAAACTTACCTATTAATACTCGCATGGCTTCAAATAATGTCTAATGTAAATTAGAAGCAGTAAACAACAGCATCGCAAATGTCTTTCCTTGGCGGCGTTAGATAACTACAGTGAAAAATTATGTGAGGATTCTGATTGGTTCCCTTCTATGGGATTGCTGATTGGTTCCCTTGTAGGAGAACGTTGATTGGTTCCCTTCTATGAGAACGCAAAAAGACCTGCGGATATACGTTACAATATACCTGAAAATGAAAACAGTATTTTTAAGACTTATTTATATGAAATTGTACACTATATTACGTATATTAAATAATAAATGCGTGTATTTTTTGTCTGAGTCTTGTCTGCTCCTTGTATATTTGTTTATTGTGTTTACATCAAGGACCATGCTGGGAATACGTTTTGTACTTTGCATGTCATCCTTTGGAAAACAGTTTTTTGTATAGTATTGATCCAGAAATTGAATAAATCATTCTATCAAATTAATAAATACAGAACAAGTATTATAACAAAATAAAAAATCGCCAATGAGTATTGCCCTAATGGATTTTCAACATAGTTTAAAACATAACTATTATTAAGCTGTACCCTACGGTTGAGAGCGCCGTCGACGGTATTGACGTAAGGGTGTATTGCGTGCCAGCCCCGGAAACAGCATGTCGCGATAACAAGAAACACGTGGTTTGATAAAGCGATAAATACAGCCTCCCACCCACAACGTGGTCTCTTCGTCGCGCAGTCTTTTTGTTAGAGCTTGGGTCATGTGGCCGTGATATGCGGCAAGCATTTTTGTGCGATCGGTGTGTGGTACGTTCATTTCCATAATGAAATTGTCCGTGTTTATAGAGGGTTAGTTTGTTTTTAGTGTAACAGTTCTGTGTAATCATATTAAATGCCTCTTACTAGTCCACTTGCTACACCACGCGCATACACATGCGTGTTCGGTTATTCCTATGCTCCAGTGTCACTAAAGTCTTCTTTGTAGTTAACAAACCTAGTTATCTTTACGGTTGGGTTACCGACCTGTACCTTATTTCCGATCTACATTAACTTGATATGCTCAACCATTGGCCGTTCTTGTTTTACAACTGCGCCATAATGCAAGCGAGTGGGCTGTTGGCTACATGGAACGGGCCTATAATTGCAGATGAATTGTGTTCAATATTAATGTGCAGGCTAATCAGAATGTGTCAACTGTGAACCAAACCTTGTATGATGATTTGCCGTGAGTCCGTGTTTCACCTGAACCTCGTGATTATACTTTCACTGCGCTGATGGGTTTGACCAAGTGGGGGCCGCATGTGTGCTTATCACAGTCTCAAGACTCATTGTGCGTTTTCTGCCCATAGGAAATGCCGGGGCCTGCTTGTGTTTCAACGGGTGTGACTGCAATTAAGTAAGTCGTTGATGCACTCTCCTGACTACCGTAGCTACTCTGGAATCAATGATGACTTGCATATTCCGTGTTTCACATGATTACTATGATTTTATCCATGTGCCCTGAGATTCTAATGTGCTTGTATTTCTGCAAGTCTCTGTTTGAGTATGTATTAAATATTAACACGTTTCCTTTTGTTACTTTAGGAGGAGCCAGGAAGTAAACCATCTACTGTCTTGCATGTTTTGGGGAACTTGCAAAAGTGATCTGCTGTATGTATTGTTTTAATGGCCTGCTTGTATCTTGTAGATTTTATAGTCTATTTCATTTACTGCCCTTTTTTACTTGAGTCCCAACTGTACTGCCTTCAATTAATAAAGTTATTCCTTTAAGCTGGTCGTCCCAAATTGAATTATTTACATTTAACAGAATATTTATCATGGTTCATCTGAACATGGAAAAAGAGCAATACCTGTTCCAGTGTTTTCTGTGTTTTGTCGTTTACATCTGGCCAACCTTTTCAAAGTAACGTTCACTTGAAAGTTTTAGGGCATGAATCGTCTGGTCTTTTTGAAAGTATTTATTTAAGCAAACGCAAGAAGTGATTGCCCTGTAAACGCCATGAGATTGGCTTCCTTCACTCGGACCTCCCAATGTGCCATGAATAGCATAAGTACCCATAATATTAGGCTACCTAAGTCTGCAGACTATAAGAATTGACTGGTACCTCACAAAGTTTGTCTGAAAAGAATCCTGCACAAAATGTCACCAGTCTACACACAGCAGTTGGGACAACTTTCTGCATTAGTAATAAAGTTGTGGGTTGCAGGGATCAAAGGGATAAATGTCATTAAAATGTTTATTTACCATGTAGGTCTATGTACAGTACAAAAAAGCAAATTAAACAACGAACCCTGCTTCAACAACTTTTGCAGTGGTTTGAACATGTTATTTACAATACTATATTATAAAATATTGTGCATCGTATCTTTCAATCATTTACAGTCCACTTTCCTTCCCAAGTTTGCTCTCGCTCTTTTTGGTGCCACTCTGTTCTTCTGTGCCCTCAAAGAGGCGTGCCATGAAGGCAAAACCATCCGCCCTGATGTAGGACTTCCCAGCGAAGGTGTAGAGAACTGGGTTGGCGCAACTACTAATGAAGGCCAGGGCAGAGGTCACAGGCCGACTCGTCCTCCAAATGTGGTCCAACCTGCGAGACGAATGAGTCGCTTAGCGCCATACATGTACTCACTGCAACATGAACTACACAGCACTGTGTGCAGTCCACTACGTATATATCTATTATGCAAGTCTGACTTAAGGGTACACCAATGGGTCATTAATGTTAGTTAATGTTTCACTTTCACACTATGAAACTGTAAATCCCTAGCCTTATGAGGCATATGAATGCATTGATTAGTGGCTTCTGGTTAATTAGTGTACCCTAATGTGTTAATAGTTTCTGCTCCATTAATATCTGAACTCCACCTCCACTGCCTATACAAGTGTGTTTCCGTGGTTATAGGGGAAACCCTTTAAAGGAGAACAGGAGACAGTGTAGCTGAAGGGAATGGCGGACATGAGATTCATACTCACTTTTCTCGCATCGGTGAGTCTTCCTCGTACCACTCTGCTGCCACCTGGGACGAGAAGAGCGATTCAATTTTTACCCACCGTTTCTTTCTCTTTCACCCCCTCAAAACTGGACAGAAAGCCTGCTTTTGCTATCCAATGCCTTTCACGTATACGTAATATAACGTTAAATATTAAATGAATTAGTTAACATGGAAGCATGTAAGGTATGAATATAAAGTCTACAGGCCTGTTTTATCTGCATACATTTTTAAATAAGCCCAAATAAGAGCCTTTTCCCTAAAGCACAATAACTGGACTCACTGCGTATTTCATGTACCAGGTGTATTTATTCAAAACTGGATATAGAAGGAAAACACACAGGTAATGAGCAAGGATAGCTGTTGGGAATCAGGCTTACCTGTACCATGTTGATGACATGATAGGGCATCCAGAACAGGCAAAACGTCACCACAATCCCCAGGATCAGCTTCTCACTGCGCACTGACTTGTAAAACTGTGTCTGCTTCAGGCGTCTCACAATCAGCATGTAGCTGGTCACAATGATGGCATAAGGAAGTATGAAACCAACCACTGTCTCAAAGGCATACTGGAACCTCACCTGGGCGCAGGAAACAGGACAACACACCGTTAGGCCCTTGCAAATTGGTCTACTATGATATACTATAAACAGTTATGATCTGCTTCCAAACAAATTAAAAGCAAGTCATAGGCTAGTCATTACAAGTGGCTATCCATGATAGTGGGATTGTTTTTCGGCACTGGTGAAACTTTGCTTTACTGTATATGTTGAGAAGGTCCAGTATAGCTCTGTCCCTAACATGGATGTTTAATAAAGCATGCCGTTGAAGAGAGATATGAGATGCAGGTTATAAATATAAAGAAGATACACCTTTTATATCGAGAAAGAAAGGAGTGTGTCCTTATAGGGTCCTTACCACAATGGAATAGGTACTTCTTCACTCACTTTCGACTAAACATATGTCCTGTCCACTCCACTAAAACCACCTTGATTTGAATGAGTGGCTATTGTATTTGCCAGAGAGAGAGAGAGAGAGAGAGAGATACATTTGAACTTTTAATGAAGATACCACTCCTCACCAAACAGGACCTGTAATCACTGACCCTACATAATGCCTCCCTGTGTCATGTTTGATGTGTTTTAATCATCTGCTGCTTTTAATGTACTGATTCATTCTTCAGGATCCATAGTGTGTTCACTCTACTCACCTCCCGCGGGAGGTCGTGCATCGCCGAGCACACCATCCTGGTGTGGTTCGTCTCCGTTTGTTTCTCGCTCTCCTCGCGGAAAACCGCCGACGGGATGGCGATGAGGAACACCGACAACCACATGCCCGCGACCACCCGGGTCATGATCCTCCTGCTGGCCATGGATGACAGCCTCAGCGGCCAGACCACCGCCACCAGCCGGTGGATGCTCATCAGGGTGATGATGAAGATGGAGGCGTACATGTTGGTGTTGCACAGGTAGAAGAGCAGCTTGCACATGAAGCCGCCAAAGACCCACGTCTGCTTGGCCAGGTAGACGACGAAGAAGAGGGTGAGCACCATGAGGAAGCCGTCGGCGCACGCCAGGTTGAGGATGAGCAGGGTGGTGACGGAGCGTTGGCGCGCACGCATCAGAATGCTCCAGGCCACGAAGAAGTTGCCGGGAACGCCAAGCAGGAATACCACGCCCAGGATCAGCGCGCCCACGGCCGTGGAGTAGTCATTGCTCACGATGCTGTCCTCTGCCTCGGTGTCGTTGGACGACAGAAAAATTGTGTTTGGCGTCAGGGGTGACATGCTGCCTGCCATGGTGTGAGGGCTCGTTGGCTTGCTTTCCTGCGGGGGAGAAAACGGAGGAGCATAAACCATCTTGTTGAATCCACTATCAGGTCTAAGAGGTGAGGCAGCTTGTCCTCTCACTCTCTCTCTCTCTCTCTTGCTTCCTCTCTCGCTTCCTCTGTCTCTTAACAACACCCACACAAACACACACACACAGAATCTTATTCTAATTCTGATAAAATTGCTCACCAGCCAAATCTACCTGATCAGATCAATGTGACGCACACACAGTGGATGACAGTGTGATTAAACATGCCACAAGCTGCCAGTTTACCATAAGCAAGATAAAGAAACAGCGCTGTAATGTTACAGTCTACATCAGGGGTGACAAACTCATTTCCATCCTGGGCCACAACTGCGTCATAGCTTCCCTCAAAGGGCTGGTTGTATAAATCTGCTTATTCTATTTTATATTCCATTATTACCTCTGCATTACATTATCGTAGGTTTGAGTAATACATCAATTACTTACTCTGAAAGTAAAAGTATAGGAAAAATGAAGGCGGTCTCTTGGCTTGTGGAGCTTGAATTTGACACCTCTGGTCTTTGTAGAGTATGGTGCAATTCAAGTGTCGTCTCTTAGCAACCTTTGTTTATCATCTTTCACGTCCACTTTGTTTGTGTGTCAGAATTCAGGTAAAGTATGATTTAAAACAAGGGCAATGCAAATCTTACCAGTAATCTCTCATCTAGTGGAAAGTAAAAGAATCATTGAAAAAACGAATCATTGTAATATATCACAGTTGAAAGTTGATGGTGCTTGAACACACAGGACAAGCCCTCAATCTCAGAGTTTGAATGCCTTTTCAATGTCCCACAAGCGTATAGTCGATGAAGTAAAAACACTGCGATGGACCACACCAGAAGCACCTTCACCAGGTTGCAGTGGTGCTGGGTGAACACACCTTGTCCACCCGTTCACCATAAGAGAATCACACCTCCGAAATCCAGCTACTAATCCAGCTACTGTCCATGACCATGTTGCAATGGTACACATGAATCAGTGGGGATGGAAGAGGAATGAAGCCGTGATTTCTAGGCAAGCAAACAAGTGAAAACAACAGAAACGCATCTGAAAATACCTTGAGTGATGGCAGGCTTAGGACTCTCCACTCTTCCTGATGTGTATCTCGGATGCTGTTTTATCCAGATGTGATACACAGCTGTTCTTGTCGTTTCATAACCCTCAACCAGTGAGCTCAGTAACGCAGTGATTCATGTCCGCTTCAGCAAGCTCTAACTTGCTGTGAGAAGTGAGAGGTGCGCCTTCCTTTCTCTCTCTCCCTCTATCTATTCACTATCTCCCTTGCTTTTTATTGGGCTGTTTTCCTGTCTCCCTATCCTTCTCTCAATCTCTCTCTCTCTCTCTCTCTCTCTCTCTCTCTCTCTCTCTCTCTCTGTCTCTCTCACTTTCCCTCTTTCATTCTCTCTCTTTTCTTGTGTCTCAC
>JAOPJJ010000134.1:1265485-1275800 GCA_027122795.1 Enchelyopus cimbrius
GTGTGTGTGTGTGTGTGTGTGTGTGTATGTCCCTCTGTTTATTATTATCATCATTATTATTACTATGATTATTATCATCATCATTATTATCATTATTATTATCAGAATTATAGTCTTAGTCCCCCCCCACTCGCAGGTGAACGAGTTCTCTGTGGAACCGCCCGGCTATGAGGACGACGAATATGAGGAGATGGAAGCGCACCATCCGGTTTTCTTCAGTTCCCCACAGGCGCCCGGGGATACGCAAGCCCTTCCCTCCCACCATCACAGACTCTCCGAGCCCAACCCGTTACTGCACCCGCCCGACCAGCGACATCCCCCTTTGCAAAGTCTCTCCCAGAGACACATCAAGTCCCTCAGCCTGCCAGCCTCAGCCATGGGCCGGCACTTCAGCCAGCTTGAGTACACCTCCTCTGAGGACGAAGGGGAAGGCGGAAACGCAGAGGCCTACGAAGACGGTTGCGTGGAGGATAGTGATGACGAGGACACAGACTGCATGTTCTACAAAAGTCTCCCTTCCAGTTATGCGTTCGGCGACCTGCCCTGGACAGTGCCGGATGTTCAAAACCCATCCCCACCGCCGGCCAACCAATTGGTCGATATCTACAGTGGGAAAGGGCCTGGCCAGCCCTTGCAGAGCTCTGAGGCTGTGGTCATCGTGGGCGAGACAAGGAATGTGAAAAATGAGAATGCAGTGAGGAGCCAAGCTGCAGAGGGGGCAATTGAGTGCTCGGAAGAAAACTATGCACAAAATAAAGTGCAAATTCAAAGGTAAGATAAAGTGATGTAACCAGTAAAATTGTAGTGCACACATTTCATGACAGCATTGACTTAAATAACACATCTACATCATCTATCTAGATCATCCTCTCCCAGTACCAACGTGGACATGGGAGACCTCCACCAGATCTCCACCACCAGTCAACCTGGTGGATCAGATCCCCTGAACCTCATGTCAGAGCCTGCAGAGTCTTGTGAGCGCTCTCTGCAAAGCAAAGTCGTCACTGGTACCGAAGCTGCGACGGAGGTTAGTGCTGAAGGGGATGATGTTTCCTCTAGGTTTGTGATTGGCTGTGGGACTGGTTCATTTGAGGTGACCACGTCTCCCTCTCATGAGATAGAGGCGCCTGTCTTACCAGATGGAACAGTCGAGTTTTGTGGTGACCTTCCCGATCCTCCATCGGACCTCTGGGTGTGGGAAGATGAGGAAATGAACAGTGTTGAGGTAGAGGCGGGTCAGGTCAGGCAAGAGACAAATGACGTTGGTGAGGAGATCTGTGCGGGAGCTCTGGATGGAGAGCCCGAGAGAGTGAAGGGGTACGATAGAGATGCACAAGGGCCAGAGGCGGATGTCTGCATGTTCGCCCACAAAGGGCAAGATGCCGCCTGGGAGATGGTACAATGGCCGACTGAGCCCAGTAAGGGGCTAGTTGGTTCTTTGGACGAAATAGAAATGATGCCAAGAGATGGGGAACAGCAGTCTGGGGAAGAAGAAACAGACATTCAGTTTTTGGAACTCCCTGATTATCATGTCATTGAAGAACGAATGAAAGAGCATAAGGAGGTAAAGATGGTCCAAAAAGACGAAACTGGGATCACAGAAGCACCAATAGAGGGATCTGGCAAAATGTTTGAAGAACAAACCAGCAAAGACCAAATGGAAATGGAAGATGAACAGCTAAAAGAAAGTGATTCAAGAGACGAAGGTGTACTATCTGACAAGCATGGCAGAGGAGATGGTAAAAACCAAGATGAACAAGGGAAGATGTCCGTCAGTGCAGACGGTAAACATGTCCAGGCAAAACCAGAAGCTCTGGAATCTGAGACAAAGGGTTCACGTCGCACCAGAGCGCATTCTCAACCACTGGTAAGCACGGACAGAAAAGCCGAAAGAACAAATGTAAGTTGGCGAGACATGCCAGAGTCAGAGCAAGTAGCGGTGAAGGAGCGCTCAGAAGTCGACTGTAGCCTGGTGTGTGGGAAGGGTGTCGCAAGAAAGCTGGTCATTTCCCACCAATCTCCTTCTAAGGTTTACCAAGTAAGGTCAGTGCCGATCGTGCCACCAAAACCCCAGCATTGCCGGCTAACCGCACTGAACCTCCGACAGCAGCAGCAGCATCAGCAAAGTGAGGGCAGGATCCCAGACCGAGAGCAGGAATGGAAAAAGGAGACCCCACAAGAGGACATCAATGCTCGGGAGGTGGAGGCAGTAGCGGAGTGTGTGGAGGGGAAACAAGGGGAGGTCAAGCAGAGGAAGGGGTTACTAGTAGCGGAGAGGCAAAGGGGGAGTAGTGACTGGGAGGAAATCACAGTGAAGGATGCTGGCGCTAAAAACAATCCCCTCAGTATGTGTTTTGATGAGGCGGTCGCCAAAGCAACGATGCGGCGAGAAAGGGAGAGAGAGGGCAGTGACAGAGAGAGACAGAAGGATTGGGGATGTGAATGATTTATGTATTGCCTGAGTAAACTTTTTTTTTTTTAAGTTACATGACGTAACTCTTCTTTAAACGTAAAACATTTTTTCTTAGTTTCATAATTGAGTCACAATTGTAGGACATTTGTGTGAGTGTGTGTGTATTTGTATGTGTGTGTGTTTCAGTGTGTGTGTAGTTAGTAGCCATCATGAAAACGCCTAACCCCTTAATAGAGATTTTAGAAGTTTTATAGATTTGAACAGAACCCCTATTGTGACCTCAAATATGTTTAAGTAGGCTCATTAAATGTAACAAATATTTTTATATCATGTCAAATTAATAATGAATGTTAAATATGAATAATAATGAATCATTACCGTTGTTATTGAATAACATGGTAATGTGTTTTTCAAATAAAATCATCTTACAAGCATCTTTCTGTCACTTTTAATCTTACAAGCATTTTTATGTCACTTTTATTATGAGCATTACGGTCACCTCCTACACGATTTCCGTCCTTCATTTTCCCGGACGTCAACAAATTAAGGCAGAAACAGTGCCAGACAGTATACATACATATATACATATATGTTTATAATCGACAGGAGCTTGTTTGACGTTTTAATTCGTATGCACGATGTCTTTACCCTCACCGTTTAATGTACAAATGTCGGCAATAATGGATGTTCTATCAAAGGCAGCCGTAGCCGAAATAACCAAGCTGGTTGAGGACGAGTCTGCCGTACTCCGACTTGAAATTAGTCGGAGAGACAGTGAAATACTAGGACTCAAAAGAAGTTTGACACAGATGGAAGTTTATCTCTTTAAAGCACAAGAATCCATCGCTAAAGCAGAAGCCAAACATGTGCACACATGTGCAGAAGACATAAATGCATTTGGCGTATTCGGGCTTCAAGTGAGAGATAAAGGTAAGTCACACAGGAACACCCTCTGTGTATTCAGTTCCTCTGCTACCCCGAAGTAAGAAAAAGGGCAGCTGCAACAGACAAGCAAATTAGTTAATGTAGAATCGCACTACAAGCACCGTTTTACAAACCGCTCGTTATGAACCACTGTCATAGCCATGGTCGTAGGTTTGGTTTGAAATGTGCTGGGGACAGAGACTAATTCGGAAGTGCAGAATATATATATATAATTCATTAAGCAATATTACCCGAGAGTGTGCGCTTTAACGTCATTTGAGCACGTCATTTGAGTGATGCGGTCTGGCCAATAACTTGCCTAATCGGTTATGCCGGTAGACTCATACGTGTAATGGAACGTAGTTTACCACTCCAGCAACTAATCCAACCCTTAGCTACGACTTGGCAATACAAAGGATTTTCTAGTCCCAGATGAATGAACCCTGAGCTGACATTAATGTTTGATCGCCGTCTTGGTAGTTTTCTGAACTAACTCAATACTGCACAGATCAACAGAAAATGCTTATTTTTGTATCACCCAAGTGACAAAGATGTACATTTTTTTCTTTTATAACTTAGAAAACATTTTCACCGTGGTCACAATAGTGTCTCTCAGACCGAAGGGAATAGGTCAAGGCCACCCTCTCGGCTAAAACGGGACACTTTATTCTGTAAATGTGACTGTCAGCTGACAGGTGGTTTGTGATTTATTTTCACGAGTAATGCATAACGTTTCTAATAATAATACAAATAATAATTAAATACTCAGTTCGGACTTGTTTCATTTTTATCTTATTATTATCGATGTTGCCACAGATTTGGCGGAGAAATATTTTGATTAATGACTCAGGCGTGCTGTAATGCTGATTTGAGCACAGTCAAAATGTCTTGTCGACCAATCAAATTTCTCGGTCGGAACTGGTTGTTGTACAATGAATGTTGAAAATTGAAGAACATTTTTAATTTAATATTTCGTGTTTAAATAACCCAGGGCTGCCAACTTGTCCAAAAACCTTTGCTTGAGATTTTGTGTGCTGCTGAGTTGTCAGCTCTGAATAACCACTTGCCAGCGTATTTTATTATCGTATTGGCGCCGTCAATCCCCTTCAACGGTACAGAACATTTGTGGGAGAAAAAAAGGAAATGAGCATACATGTATGTGCGCTCTATTTGGCAGTGTAAAAATTAACATTACTAGGGTGCAAATACTCACAAATTAGTGAGATTTTTGATTTTTTTCACAGCCAATACTTTAAAAAGTTACTCATTTTCAGAAATGTTCTGAGTACCCCTGCAGTACACCAAAGTACCCCTAGGGGTACTCGTACCCCCATTTGAGAACCACTGGCTTAGCTGATGGAGTAAATCACATTTTCTTTGTTTGTTTTGCAGTTGAACACGATTTTAATATACCGCATGGAACAGTGGACCATATCCATGAGCAGATGGACCCGAGAGTGAAGGTCAAGTCTGAGCCACTGGATGAGAGGGATCAGCATACACTTATGAATACAACAAACACTGAGATTGATAAATTGGCCTTTAACCCTGAGGAGGACATGGTCTCTTCGTGGCCATCCAGTACTGATTTTGAGGATGTTGCTATTGAACAAACCCACCCAACAGATGCGACTCAACATGGACCAGCGACCAACTGGAATTCAGCCGGAGCATCCAAAGCTTCAGGTGCATCACTGCTGAAGGAAGTGCCCCATGTACAAGCAATGTGCACAGGAACTACAATTTTGCCGTCCAACTCCACAACAGAATTCTCCTATCAGCCAGGCGAGGGCGAAGGCATGCAATGCCGGCGTTTTGTACAGGGACTTTTACAGTCCGACCTCCAAAGATGGAGTGCCGTCAGCAACATCTTTGGGGACAATGTCCCCGGTAGGAAACCAAGCAAGGCAGCCAAGACGGCAAAAGGCTGGCGAGCTAACCAAAAACCTCCACAGTTGTCCAACCACAGTCACTTTCTTCACAGGACTCACAAGCCCTACAAGTGTCAGGAGTGCGGCAAGTCTTTCACGCAGAAGACCCGGCTGAACTCCCACCAAAGCGTGCATACGGGTGAGCGCCCCTTCAGCTGTCAAATCTGTGGCAAGCTCTTCTCCCGCCAGGACAACTGTGTCCGCCATGAGCGCTTTCACAGCGGGATCAAGCCCTACAGGTGTGAAACATGCGGCAAGTGCTTCACCGCCCTGAGTAATGTCAAAATGCACCAGGAGATCCACAGGCGAGGGCAATGATTATGGTTTTGAATTGGACTGCTGTCGCTGGTTCTGGGTCGAAACTGTCAAGCATACTGGCGAACACTTCTATTATCGTACAGTTGATCGACTATTCCATTATTGATGAACTTGGGGAACCAAACTCTACATTTCTGCTATTTTACATTCATTTATTTGGTCGATCGTTATTTTCTCCTGTGTTTTAAATAAACAGTCCAATGTTTTGTAAAATTTTTCATTAGTCTCATTGTAATAGTGTAACACACATAATGAGCGATGTAACAAGTATGTCTTTGGTAACGTTTTGGAACAGCCTTTAACTACACATTGTGTTTGGAGCAAAGTTCTGTCATTGGTAACATGCTGCTCAGATTCTAAGAAAATATGAAGGAAGCGCTGTGTAAGCACCTGTGTAATTACACTGTAATAGGTCTCTAATGCAAAGTGTAACCCACTTTTTCATACAAACAAATAGCGAGTGTGTAAGGCCCCTTATGTCAATGCATTGTCCAGAGTTTGGAAAATAGGAGGAAATTATATATTATCCATTTGTTTTGCTTAATGTATTCCACTTCCTACCAGTTAGCATTTAAAAAAAAAATACATACAGTTATTGTGATGGTATTCATTTGTATGTTTTTCTTGCCCCATTTTCTGGGGCTAGCTGGTCTTCGTCTGAAATGTATTGCATAAAAGTATTGGTAAACGAAAGGTAGGTAAGACAATTGGACACAAAAAAGAAAATGTGTTACAAATGTTATTTCTTCAGTGAATGCATCCCACAAATCGCTTTTGCATACAACGATGACATTATTGTATAGTGCTAAATATTAAATGAAAAATTGTTCATCCTTTTGCTGGATTTTTCAAAACAAAACATATAAATGTAAGGTGAGGGTGCCCACAATTAAAATCATGTCTTCTTTACAGCTTTGCACACACTTGTGAAAAGCCATGTTTACTAAAGCCATACTGTTTTACTTCGTCGTTGGATAATGCCAAGTTAGAATGTGCTGTAGAGGCGAGCTGGTTATTTGTGACAGATACATTCATTTCGCATTACATTCATTTCCAGAAGAAAATAAATTGATAAACAAATGTCCTACCCTATTTTAAGTTTATATAACTTTATTTGATGCGAGTTATGTCTGTATTTAAGGTTATTACGTCATATCCGTAGAACGGAGGACCTCCGCTAGTTCAGCCATGATTCAGTCTGTGTGTATATTAGCATGTAGCGTCTTCTAAGCTACGACAAAGGCGAGCTAATCAGTTGTGTACTGTATATTTGTAATTGTTATGCCATACTTTGGTCAAAATTACAAGCTGTAAGACTTCGCAAGGTGGATTACAGCGTTAAATTGAACATCACGCCGTATCCTTTGTACGTCTACTATGTTGAGTAGCGTAAATATAGGAGCTCAGATTTCCTCTGTTATCGAGGCACTGTCAAAAGCTGCTGTTGCAGAAATCGCCAAAGTAGTCGAAGATGGCATGTTGGTGTGGCGTATGGAAATATGCCAACGCGATAATGAGATCCTGAAGCTGAAAGACAACATCGACATTCTCAACAATGAGTTGAAAGCAGTGAATGGGGGTCAAGTGGCGATTCTTCGGACTAATGATGACCGACAAGGGAGTGACGGTAAGGCGTACAATCCGACACCCTTTAACTCCAGAATAGACGTTCGGTTCGGATGAATTCAGATTCTAACTAGCCAAGTTGATACATTATGTATAGCCATACGTACAATTGCATGCAGTCTTTCATTTTCAAACCAAGAGGCGCCACCTTAACCACTTGTTCCTCAAGAAATGTATGGTTGTTAAACTAGTTCAACAGAAAAAGGGGTTGGCAGCAACGCAGAAGTTGTTTTGCCATATCATTTAATGTATCCTTTCACGGAGGGAACACTGTAGGACAAGTGTTGCTCATTACAAGAATCATGGCTGTTCTCCATTTTATATCCCAGGGCACAGGTCATGTCCCAGGGCACAGGTCATGTCCCTTCCCCCCTCATGTCAGTTGTCGAGTCTGTTCAAATGTGATGAGCAGACCAATAGTTAAAGGATGTATCAGCGATTCTAGGCCGAAACATAAATGATAGTACATACACAACAAATGCTCCAACCAGGCACTCGTCAAATCAAATTCAAAAATATTTTGTATTTCAACCAATCACCTTCAGGTCCCACTTCACGTGCACGAGTGCAAAACCCCACAACACCCACCATTGTTGGTGATTGGTTGGAATACAAAATAGTTTCATTTTTAGTTTCACTCCGAGTATTGACGGCCTGCCTTATGTGTCTGGCACTGGCAGCTAGCGGATTGTGAGGAAAAATCAGATGAATGTGATTATATATGTTGTGGCCTAGAATCGCTGATACAACATTTAAGGTTATGGGACACAGTTGTATTTGTCCTAAAATGATGCCTCTATTAAAATGGTCTGTAGGCTGTGATGTTGGTCGGAAAATATCAGAACTGAGATTTATTTTCTCCACAGTTGCCATTCAGTTGCCTGCTGCCAATAATGGCTCCAATGAAAATATGCCTGACAAGGACCAATGCGAAGTGTCCATTCCTGAGGTACAAGTCAAACAGGAGCCTGGAGAGAAGGACATTACCGAGGCCAGAGATACCCTGGCCCCACAGGGACACGGACAGACCCTCTTTGAAAGGGAATCAGGAACGTGGAGAGCTAGCTCTATGTACAACGCGGCTGGACTCGGTCCTTCAAACTATTTAGGTTTAGCAGAAAGCCCACAGACAGGTCCGTCGGTTCCTACAGGAGTTGGCAGCACCTCGGTTGTTGTCCCCTCAGGGACGGTTCAGCAAATCCCGGCCGCCCGCGAGCAGCTTGCTTTCAGCTATTATCGCAACACTTACAACCCTGTGCGATGGAGGAACATTAAGAGCTTAATGTTCAAGAGGGGCTTTGCTTGCCTCTACTGTGGCAAGAACTTCACCCGGAGGGCCCACCTTGAAAGGCACAAACTGATCCATACCGGCGAGAAACCTTACGTCTGTGAGGTGTGCGGTAGGCGATTCAATCAGAAGAGCAGTGTCAAGGAACATATGAAGATACACCAAAAGGGTATGTATGAGTGACTCAGATGTTCACCCTCTGAGATCTGTTTGGTGGTTGTTGGGGGACTGGCACAAAGCAATAGACATGCGTTTTTCATGCACAAGTATATCTCTTAAAGCAGTATCCCGGTATTTTACACTTTAAGCCTTATTTCCAGTTTGTTTATGATGAAATAGATCGGTTCAGGTGATCATTTCGCCGAAATGCTGTGTTTGGAGAAGTTTAGCTTTTATTGCTAGCCCCACTGTAGAGGTACTGTAAGGTAATAGACCATGCGTCATTGGTTCTAAAGCAACATTAAATGTTCGTTTGCAAAGCTGTAAAACTCACCAACTGGTCACTGGTGTTTGTTGATGTTCGACAAAAAAAATCTGAGCAAAGTATACTTTCCAGCAGGCTGTACGAGTCATTTTGTTTCTAACTGGCAAGCGGAAGTTTACACAGCTATGAAAAAAATGGTTCCACGATTGTCAAACTTCTGCTGGAAATCTTACTTTGCTCTGAGTTTTTCAATGAATCAATGAACACCAGTGACCACTCGGTGAGTTTCACAGCTTTGCAAACAAACGTTTAATGTTGCTTTAGGACCAATGACGCATGGTCCTATTACCTCTACAGTACCTCCACAGTGGGGCTAGCAAAAAAAGCTAAACTTCTCCAAACACAGCATTTCGGTGAAATGAACACCTGACCCGATCTATGCCAAAAGTGTATAATACCGGAATACTCCTTTAACACCTTAACACTTTTAGTGCTTTGGTTAAGGATGATGATCATTTGTGTGTGTTGTCTGTGTCCATAATCATAATGTTCTCTTGCAATATAGTTATTGTTAGAGGTTGATTCTAGAGATGCCCTAATGAATATTATACACACACAGGTCTTCAGCCAAAGCCAGAGATACAAGGCGCAGCGGAGGTTCAACAAGTTCCTGAAGAGAAATTTAGTGTGGAGACCCCTCAAGTGGAAAATGGGGGCCCCCCTACGGTCAAAGATGAGCTGCCGAAAGAAGATGCCCAACACACCACAGATTGTCCGGTGATGCCGGGACCTGAGCTAAACATGGCGACACAACCCCTGAACCCAATTCCCAGTGGAAGTCAGCCAGCCAGGGAGCCAATCCGGGGCCCAGGTGAAGACATTCGGGTCTTTGATAGAGTTGGAGAATTGTGGATGTCAGGGCCTCATGTGAAAAAGGATCCAGGGGCCAGCAACGGCATCATGGGGAAGAACATGCCACCTGTCCCGGGACATGGCTCTTTACACCCTGCCCCACGGCACCCTTCGCGCCCCTTTCACATGTCGGTGAAACCATACAGAAATCCCAGTGACAACTCGACCTCCCTGACAAGATATTCGTCCCCGGGGTCTTTCAGTGAGACGTCGATGTCCGCCAGCTTCAACTGTATGCCGTGGCAGTCAAACTGGGCAAGGAGGAACCCCTCTTTTGAGCCGGCAAAGCCCAAGAAATGCTTTGTCTGCCCTTTCTGTTGCAAAATCTTTGAGCGCAGCGGCCATCTTGAGAGGCACGTGAGGATCCATACGGGCGAGAAGCCGTATGGCTGCCAAATTTGCGGGAGATGCTTCAACCAGAAAGGCAGTCTGAAGCTCCACTTGAAGACCCACAGAACTGGTGTGTGTGTGTGTGTGTG
>JAOPJJ010000134.1:1369200-1385495 GCA_027122795.1 Enchelyopus cimbrius
CCCCCCCCCCCCCCCCACCACCCCCCCCCCCCCCCCCCCCCCCCCCCCCCCCCCCGCCCCCCCCCCGCCGCGGCCCGCCCCCCCCCCCCCCAAACACAGCATTTGAACAAACTAAACATTGATTCAGACTAGAGACCCTGACATCCTTGGAACAACAGCTTGGAGGCACCCCTGTCGAACCGAATATAATGAACCCGCTGTCTGCGGAAGTGCAGAGAATGAAATATGACTTTCACAGGATGCCCGCAATCGATGCTTGTTTTGACTCCGCACGTGGATCGCTCATGTGTTACAAAACAAACACACAACCCATGACAGGCAGACCGCAGCGGATTGGCACCTACAACACAGTATGCTGTGGCCCTTCATGTGCACAGTCCCTACTTCAATTCCATCAAACTAAGGATGACTTAAACGACTAAAGATTTTAACGGGAAGGTGAATGCACATCTTTTAAGTTTAATAAGTCATCACCAATAAGTAAACCGCATGTTCGTTGTACTATGTCGTACCCACAGGACCTCACGCTGGACTGTGTCCTCACACGATGTAAAAGATACACACGTGCGTGCACTGTGCACGGAGCCGGCGTGCACTGTGCGGGCATGCACGTGTACATGTGCTTTAACGTACCGTTCCCTCGGCCAGAGCAGCGATGACGTTGCCCAGGGAGGACAGAGACTTGTTGATGTTTTTGGCCTCGTCCAGCACCGCACCCTCCGCTCCCGTTTTGCTGACCTGTGGAGAAAGGGGAATAAGAGGACGGCTGCAGCAGGGTCCAAAGAGTGTGGCCCCTACCCTCCGAGGATCGACGCTGCGAGCTCTGACGCTCGCATTGTTTTAGCAGCTCTCGTCTCCAAACTATACCACAATAATAATGCTGCATTTGAAGCTTGATTTCTAGATACTGCGCCTTATACTTCTATTCTACTAATTATTTTCACAGGTGTTCAATTATTGTATATTTCAACTTTTGTTAAGAATCCCAATAAAAAGAATTTGGAAAAGAAAGAGTACTCTCCAATCTTTGAACTAGCTGTTAATGTACCGTTTAAACTAGCAAGAAAATAGGAAAATAGGAAATTGGAAAGCAATGATCTTTCTATTTTATTTTCTTAAAACCTGTTCCAACTCAAGAGCGGTTATACTTTACATACCATAGCAAACATTTGTGATATTAACCTTCATAGGTCGTTTGTTGAGTACTTTATTTGTATAGCCTTGAATTTAGATTCAATAAAGTTGAATCTAATCTAAAAATATCAATTATTCTCAAAGGGCTTGAAAGGAAACCTTATTTGACAACCATTACACAGAACTGACCCCAAAGAGCAAAGGAAGCCCTCCCTTCATTAACAAAGAAGAAGCCTTGAAAGAACAGAGCTGATGTCTCCATTTCAGGGATGGTCAGAAGTGCAATGTCTGCCATAACAGTTGCATGACAAGCAAAAACATAAAGCAGAGGGTCTAGATGGAGCGTCAGCAAATAAATCATAGTATGAAGAAATGAAGTGCAAAGGTCTGTCAGATAGTCTGCAACGTAGGGAGGGTTTCAAATCACATGATCTGAAGTTCCATTCAAAAACGATCAAGCACCTAGCAGCTACCATTCGGTACCATTGGGTTGGTGTGAAAAACAAAATACAAGATGGCCGCTTGGAACTTGGGCAACCTCAGAGCCTCAAGTCTTGACAACGCGGTTGTGGCTAGCCACCTGCCATCAGCGCGACTCTCGTACCTTCTCACTGCCAGCCAGATCCACCAGGTAGAGCTTCCCGCTGAGCTTCTGCTCCGTCTGCGTGTTCTCCTGCTTCACGTTGATGAGGAAGATACTGTGGCTTCTGGAGCTGTGCTCGTTCATGTCTGGGGAGCACATAAGCATCGGGGGCCTTGAGAGGGGATTTTACATCCCAAGATGGATTCATTTTCTATTAAGCATCCTGCCCTAATGAGGCAGGCTTTGCTTGCATTATATCGCCTGATCAAACAACGGAGTGTTTCCGAATTACATATTTGAAATGTAGCTCAAACTGGAGACGTGCAAACTTTGAAAGGATTTGATGGAAAGGTACATCTCATATGATTGCCTTGACTGTATTAAACAGGTTTATCATCCTTTTGTTTGCAACGTCAACGCAAACCTGACCATATAAGATACAGCAGGAGCAAATACTACCAAATAAAGAAGAATAGTTTGAACCAAATCCGGTCATAATCAGCTAACCCTCCCTTTTGTAAATGCACCAATTCAATGTCACGGACAGATGAGTTGCAGCTCCAAATAGCGAAAGGTGTGTGTTTGTGTGTCTTACTTGTGACCGCTACGTGGCGGTTAGATTTGCCCTCGTCTATGGTGTCCATCACCTCCTCCGGGCTGCAGACGAAGCGCTCGGTGCAGCCCTGTGGACCAATCAAACACGGACATTTGGACCGTGTGGGACACCTTGTGACCGTGGGGGGGTCTTGATCGATTGTATTCAAAAGGGAAAGGGGTATAGCAGGCGGAGCCTGTTACCTTGACGTAGGGGACTCTGTTTTTGTCCTCATGCACAGACAGGTTGGTCTTGGATACTGGAAGAGAAGGAAGACGCATTTAGGAAATGCATGAAATGAACGAGCTGAATCACTGGTCTCTGGTTAAAACACACTCAGAAGTAACACGAAGAAACGATGCAAGGACCTTGTTTATTGCATCTGCATACATAGTGCTTGTATCCAATTTGACAAAAATGGATGGCCTTTTCCTTCTAGTTATTGTTAGCATGCAGATGATTCACATGCATTTTCACCGCCGTACATGCCGTACAGTATCCATCCATGCACAGTAAAACCCAAAATAAATTTCAGAAAACAGTGTGATTCTTGTTTCATATGTCCCAACACCACATCATAACTGGTGTGGGGAACAGACAAAGCAACAAGCACAGACGTATCGTATCCCCTGCTCGCATCCTGGCCACTTACCATCCAACAGGTCTCGAATCTTGTCCAGGTAGATTTCAAAATAAGACACCTGTGACAGAAATAAACTATTAACCCAATAGAACGGCAAACAGTCAAACGTGTCTTCTTCAGAAAGGGTGCGTTTGTTTTTTTCTTTCTAGGAACCTTGATGTGGAACTCCAGGTTCTCATCCATGGAGTAGATGTAGTTGAAGATGTCCTGCACTATTCTGGGGATGATGCCCATGGAGTCAGTGTCATGGAGCAGTCCCTGGAAATACGGAGATCACCACCAAAGATGTAAGGATCAACCATTACAAAATGGGTTGAACTGCAACTGATTGACCGAATCTTCCATTTGAAATCAAATAAAGGACAAATCTATATTTAGAGTTAGGGGATACTTCTATAGTGATGACCAAGTGAATGTCTAAAGTATGCCAACAAACACACAATAGTTTGAGGGATTTAACACAATCATATACACCAACAATAGTAGGAGTTTGAGTAAACAGGTGCCATACCTCCATGGTGTGTGTTTTACCAGAGGAGGTCTGTCCATATGCGAAAATCGTGCCGTTGTATCCCTCCAGGACATCTGAGAAAGACAACGGATGTACACATAGCAGCGAGGCAAAAACATGTGTGCGTGAGTAAAGAATAATAATAAAGAATAATGATAGTCGTTAGAAAACCTTGTCAAGGTTGGATAAGATGTGTGGTCAAGTATGAGGGTGTAAAAGAGGGAGAGGGAGCTCACCTTTGACAATCTTCTGTGCACAAGCATTGTACACTTGTTCCTGAGAGGTATTCGACGAGAAGACCCTGTCAAACGCGTAGGGCTTACTCTGGAAGAGAGATAGAAGAGAGTCAGGAAAGAATGCTCACCAAAATACCACATGTCCAATAATCATATTCATCAATATTCCATTATTTTGAGAATGTAACAAATAAACTAAATTATAAACTAAAACCAAATTATTGTACCTATTACAAGAAATCCATGGCCAATAAAGTTAGCACCAGTAGTGTAATTTGGTGACGAAAGGCCTCCAACCAAACACATTTTCTGCATGAAACTAAGGATTAGTGTTTCACACTAATGTCCAATTCCACTTCCTGCAAAAAGAAACATGCAATTTGAGGAGAGACTTTGAGCTGGAAACAAGAGTGAGTTTAAAAAACATAGCTGAAAAACTGATGCATCAAGCGAATCAGTTGAATTTCAATGGGAGACGGTCGGGGGCATCCTTTTGAAGAATAACCTGCGTCCTCCCTCCCTCTCTCCGACACTATCCTGCCTTGTAGTGGCGGAAGCGGGGGCCGGCGTATGGCCTCAAAACCCATGCACAGGTTGCGAAAGAGACAACTCTCTCTGCCACACCCTGGTCCCTGGGTAACCCGTGTTTTCCGAGGCATGAACGCCCTCACAGCCAGGACAGCGTCACAAGATGACCACACTACAGCACCTGTATATATTAGCCTCGCCCTAGGAGAAACTAGAGCATTGACACACTTCTCCTGCATTTTCACTGCAGAGGGGGATATCTCCCTCTCTCGCTCCCTCTCCATCTTTCTCTCTCCCTCTCTTCGTCCCTCCCTCCACCTCCCTCTTGCAAACACGTTCTGAACATTAGCTTCAATGTCACCAGCCGAGGGACTATAAATACTGAGCAAACTATTTCCACCGCTCTGACCGTGTAATGGGTTAGCAATAGGTTTAATTAAGTTTCCCAGTGTAAACCTCCATGTCATCCTCTGCCTGAGGTACCTGCAGTGATACGCAAGCCCGACGCCATTAACAAAGGTCATCCGTGTGTTATACTGCTCATTTATACATCAGAAGGGACAAAGAAACTCGGGCCACAATGGCCGGCAGGCACAGACACTGGACTGTGCACACCAAGCTCTGGCTGCGGCCTCTTGTATTCCTCAATACGTCATGAGTTCAGTCACAGCCAACAGTAGACAGTAGTACACACCCTAGCTGGCTCAACCTGCTCGGCCTTTAAAAGCAGCTGAGCTGCTGTCTGGCCTACAGAACCTGCAACGCTGCAGAGACACTATTAGCCCATAATGCACACATAGCAGAGGTCAAACTAGTTTAGCTAATTGTGGACAACAGTGCATGGTTGAAATCGCAGATGCAGCGATATTTTATTCTCGGGGCTGTGCATCAAACGCAGTATGTGTAAATATAAGAGCGCACTGCGTTCACGGTGGGCGAGCGGACGAAGCCCAGAACCACCTAGTCTCTCTCTCTCTTGCTTAGCTAATGTCAGGGGATGCTTTTACCATTATAGCAAGTGTTGGTTGAGCTGAATCGCATACGATATGGAGGAACCAATTGTGATCTTGAAACATCTCAATTCAATGCATGTCTTAAATCGTGCAGGGCTAGTGGATATCTGGCTCGACGGCGTCTCTGACTTCAGCGGGTCATTTCCGGTTGACGGCAGATTGCCTAACTGACCCACTTTCTGACAGGTCACCTGAAGAAAACGCTGATGTTAAGAGACAAGTATGATCAAACATGCTGCTACCTGATTGCACATAATAGCTGCTCATTAATGTATAGTTTTTGCCCAGACCAAACAGGCCTGTCTTTCAAAGCGATAATTGTAGTTCTGAGTTATGTCACATATTACACACATAACACATTGCTGTATACTTGTTCCAATCTTGATTTATACTAACACATTCAGTAAAACTAGTTAAGCAGAAGGCCTGCCTGCCTTTCACTTCCACAACTAGACCTATCCAATAGAATTATCTTCTCTGGCCATCTCCCTCCACCATCCCCTCATGGAGGACACAGCTGTGTGTGAACTTTGTGGTAATCGGCATCATTTTTTTGTCTATGGGGCCCGGGGGGGGGGAATTAATGGGTGCATGAATAATTGACCCATGGGCAAGAAGCGCCCCACCTATCCTATAGCAGCGAGTAACATCTATAGCCACGCAGCTGAGCAACACATGGAAATGTTTGCGAGTGGAAAGAAAGCTGACTCACTTGAGCATAAAGCTGGGCTATATTTATCAATATTGTAATACCATAGGCCAGTGACTGCACATACAGAATGATCCGGAAACCTGTTTTTCTTTTCCGGAAACAAGACAGACAGTCTGCAAGGAGCATTGACAGGAACATGGACACGGTGACTTTGTAGACTGTAATACAGGCTAGTGAACAGAAATAAGGCAGTGTAGGCTTCAGCCCCAAAACAGGGTGCATTAAACAAGGACCTAAACACGCCAGTCACCGTGAATCAGAGTGCAAAACAACTTATCAACATCACAACCCCACCCCGTCAGGAGAAATCCACCAGGGCCCAGCACTGTCCTGATTGGTAGAACAGCTGGTTACCAGGCGATAGAACACAGGGGATTACCAAGAAGGCCTGTGCCGCTGTTATGTACTCGTACAGTTAGAGCCCCTTCTCCCAACAGCTGAGCTAGCATACACTAGCAGGGATCCTCGCCTCCAACACTTGTGTCTTTGACACAAGGCTTAAGAAAAAGGCCTTCATGCATTCTGCTTGGGCGGTCAATAATATGTGCGGCCTGGTCCAAATCGTAGGAATGCTAGCAGTTAGCTTGGATGTTTTGTCACTTAGATCTACAAATGATTATTTGAGAAATTATATCCGTGCTGGCATTGTTTTGTTTGCAAAACGTTGAATGAATACGTCTACTGTGTCAAAGCGCCATCAGCTAAATAAGATGTTGGGTTTACTCCATGGATGCCACTGTCAGTTTACAAGACATCATTTACTATCTTGTGAATGGCTCCAAGTGCTTCATCTCCTACATTTCCTGAGGTGTAATCCTTTGAACAGACACCAAAGTCCATGCAAAACAGGGTGGGTTGCTGCCATGGAACGTAATGTTTAACCATATTTATAGGATAGATTGTTACTAACCCAAAAGGTTATCTAGTTATGGCATTCCAGTATGTATTGACATAACGTGATAGCCAACTAAAAAGGCTTTTCCAAGAGTCCTCATCCTCCATATCTAAGTGCGATAGAGGTTAGTGGGAGATTGTAACTTCTCAATTTAAGTCTCTTGTTTGGTGTTGAAAAGACTATCCAGTCCACACCCTTGCCCAGATCATCGGCTCTCAAATGCTTCAGTGCAGTAACAAGCCGCCATCAGTAGTAATTAGTATGTCTGTCGTTTACATAATGGGCAAGGGCAATTTCCTTCATCAAGTTTTCGGAAGTCTTTGTCACCAGTGTGTACGATTGGTAGAAGTAGCCTAAAGGTTAACTTGAAATGGAATGTACTGGACCACCGCCTTGGTTTCCAAAACTCGTTCATCAGGGCAATGTGAAAATGTAACTTGTGACAGGCAGCATAGACTCAAACATCGTCCCATTTCATCAATGCCACAACTTAATCTAGGATACACAATGCACAGGCACTGCGTACACTGGTGATGATAGAACTAGCGGACTAGCCAGGGCCGGCTAATCTGTCAAGCCACCAGCTGGCCTAGCTAGCGCTTCACTTCAGCCATTGTCATGTATTGTTTCTTTATGGTTACACCTATGCGTTGGAACTGATGCCCTATGGTAAGAGTAGTACAGTGACATCGAGTGATATTAAAGACCTCAAATGTCTCAATATCAGCGACCTGGGACAGTCGCTGTGTGTTGCATTGTTGAATGACAGCTCGCTAGCCACGATAGAACAACCGCCAACTTGACATTTGGGACATGTAGGGTGATAGTTCGTGCTGTGAACGTGATGTCCAAAAGACAATACGATGTTTATATCATAGCAAGGATATCTCCGATACAATTATCAACCAAAAAATTGTAATGGCACACGCTTTGGTATAGCGAAGGGCCAATTGGGAGAGATCGCCCAGGTCAGCACTGGGCTAACGTTAGCACGGAAGCTAAAATGCTAACGACCCTACCTCTAAAATAAATTACATTTCACCTCCTAAAACACTGGTTAATGGCAAAAAGAAGGTCTGTATTCAAGGTGGAAACAACTTACCGCGATTACCACTGTTTCATCCCCTGGGAACTTGGCGATGTATCGGTCTCCTCTGGTTACCTCGGAGTTGTTCAAGGGCCTAAAACGGCACATCACTTTGATGGTGCACTCTGCCGGGTCGGCCATCTTCCACGGTGCAGGAATGGAAATTTACAAATGAATTGAAGTAGATCCTGGATCTAGGGGCGCGAGGGGAGGCAAAGCCCCACTTACCCACCGTCACGGTCACGCAAATGTTGTAATCACGGTGATATTCAATACAAAATACAGTATTTTCCTCTAAATCACACCCTATCCTGTTACGAAGCCATGATACCGGCGGATCGCTCCTTGGGTTGGCCACCTCACCCCTCCCGCTGTGTATGTGGATCACAATGACGTCACCTCCACAGACAATGCATGCGCTTCAAAACCAGTAACTAGGCCTAACTAAAGCATACCTTTTGCAATGCGGTGCGATATACATTGAGTTAATTTATTCACTTATTTATAATTTTTTAATCGATCGTATAAGAAAGAAGTGGCGTAGACTATCATTAATAGATTATGTTGATGTACAGAAACTGTTTTGTGTTACTTTTTTATTTATAATTCTCAACATTACCAAATATCCCCAAATGATTAGGATTCTCATGGATACATTTACATTGTTTCTGAAATAAAGAGTATGACCTAATTGTGCCCACCCCTTTTGGACGAGTGCCATTGCACAGAACACCACAAGTGGCAGAACAGACTTTCTGACCACTCCCTAAAACAGCAAGGGATATCCTTTCACCCGAACACTCATTCAAATACCAGTTCTGTGGGCCCACTTGT
The DNA here is from genome assembly GCA_027122795.1 of Enchelyopus cimbrius. Lineage (NCBI taxonomy): Eukaryota > Metazoa > Chordata > Actinopteri > Gadiformes > Gaidropsaridae > Enchelyopus > Enchelyopus cimbrius. Next base: position 1,377,972 of record JAOPJJ010000134.1, read on the forward strand.
GTTTTTATTGAGGGAGTACACGGGTGTGGTCCTCACTGGGGTAGACTGCCAGTGTTGTGTGGTCACCGCACTGAACTCGTCCAGCACAGACTACAATGGCCTCCGTCAGTAACTCTTAATACATTTCAATACAAATCAAGGGTGAGTCTACTGATAGTTGATCCACTTTTTATCATAAACACTTCACTTTATATAATGTTACTATAATCTTGAGCTCACAAGGAGATGGTCCCTACTTCATGCATTTTATAATCCCCTATAGCAGTAGGCCTATCGAACATAAGCTCCACTACTAACTAAGCCTATCAGTAGACATCTGTCAGTATTGGTGTAATGCTTTAATAGCTTTGAGGTTATTGTTTAAGGTTGGTGGCATTGATGACATTCACCCACTATGTTGTAATTTGTTCTGGCACTAGGATAATAAAATAACCAAATGTAATCTAATTGTGAATTATTCATGGCACCATTCAACAGTTTGTGATTCAGGTTTCACTATTCGGTTGAACATATGAAGGCCTATGTTCAACCGAACAGTGTAATACAAAAGTATCCCGACATTCAATATAAGGCTCAAGACAAAAGGCCAAACAGAATAACTTTCGACATATTTGAAAATCTTAAGCCTGGTTTATACTTCAGTAAAGGGCTCTCCGCGGACACGGAGAGCCTCTCCGTAGTACGGCCGTACTCTCCGGGTGCATCCGATTTTTTAAATGTCCGTCACTCCGTCGCGGAAAAACGGAGACGGCAAGGGCTGATATTGGTCCTCTAACAATATCATTTCTGGAATTACTTTTCCGGGTTGACTACCACTGGCAAATTGCAGTAGGCCTATTTTTAATTGCAATCTGCTCTATGAAGCATCAAGCGATTGTGAACGTCAACCTGTTTACTTTGCCGACGGAGAACTTTGAAGGCACGAGGGATCTCCGTGGTAATGGACACGGATTACGTATACGGAGTACGGAGAACGGAGAAGTACACCCCCGCCTCCAGCAATAGAACCAGTGATACAATTGGAGAGTTGACCTCTTCAAAATCACTCGTTTTCAAACATTATCATCTTTATCAAAGTTATCCATGGTTATAAATGGTTATCCATGGTAATCCTTAACATACAACGGATCAGGTGTTCCAGACGGACACAGGTTCCTTAATGGATCTTGACTCCTTCTGAATTGGTATCAGTGCTCAACGATAGTTTCCTGGATCCTCTAGTAGGTAGGCACCGACTTGCCCAAAGCTGTGGGTCTGATCATAGGCGTAGATTACGGGGGGGACATGTCCCCACCACTTTTAAAAATGTGCAAACCAATTGCGGCCGAAAGAATCCCCACATACTCAACCGAAATCGTCGAGCCTAAATCATGCGATCGGCGCGCACGATATGTTCTCGCATAACCTGTGTGATTATCCTAAACTGTAGGGGATTTTATTTGCGGGGATTGTACTTTGAAGGGGGGGATAGAGCCAATTTTAGATAAGTTCCTGCAGTGAGCGATATGATCGTATACAGTGCTTAACTGACTACTAGTATACAAGGAACCAAGACATTTTACCTTACAGTTTTTGAGAAAAAGACATCTGAAAACCTCAAATATGCTTGTTTTGACTGTTGGAAATAGCAATATGTTCGTACTTTGAAGGGAAGGATAGGGCCGATTTTAGATCTATTATACATTTCTGGAAAACGTGGCGAATATGAATTGCAACGTTGCTTGCCTTCCACCCCACCTGCAACCTGTATCCACCGTTCTCTTGCGATTCAACTGTTTTTGAAGCTTTTCAGGCTACCGCTGTGTGTCTAATACGAACGCACCAAGATTTAGTGTGTAGTGCGGCTGGAAGGAAGTGCGGCTCACTTGACCGCAGTAGCCAATAACCTGGTGTTTCCAACGCTGATTTGCAAAACACAAACTGGTTTTTCAACTTTTATTGTTTGAATAGGATTTTCAACACCTGACAATACACTGTAGAGCATATTGTACTGCAGCGTTGAATGGATGAATAGCTTGCATTAGGGTACCCAGCACTTCTCAAACCACACTCGAGCTTATGGTTATTGTCCCCAACACTTCTAAAACCAAACTGACGCCATTGGGTCTGATCATCACCGTTTATTCCATCGAGTGATGATGCTCAATCTGAGTTGGGCTATTTTGATCGGTTACATTCATCATCATCATCATCTGCCCCTCTTCTGTCTCAGCGGCCCCCGTCCTGGGGTTCAGCTTGGTGGACTCTTCAATGGGTTGACACAGGATGGATATACGCTGAAGAGGCAAACGTATAATGCATCTTGAAATACTCTCCCTGATCCATGCACACCTGAATGTGTCATTTAATAAGAAAAGTGATATATTTTGGATCCATATCCATAAATGTGTAGTAGTGTAGTTTTCCTTTCAATTGGACCTATAAGTGTTTTATCAACTTCCTCGTTCTTGGTCCTACTCAAACAACTCAAAAAAATAGTAATACTAACCCTTGAAACTAGGTCAAACTAAAGAGTTGTTGTAAAATGACAATATCAAGATAGAGTATGCATGTCTGAATTTCGAGTCGGTGTATAGTTCAGTTTATAAATGGACTCCTGTAGGCACTGAATTTGTAATCTTATTATGGAAAACCCATAGTGATCTGAAGTCCTTTGAAAACGGTGCATTGCTTGTTATTTACCAGATCTGTCAACACAGACTTTGTTCTATTTTTGTATAATTATTAGCGATTATTACAATACATGATTAATTGTGTGAGTTGATGAACTGAATATGAACTTAATACAAGTGAAATGATCTTGTACACAATCAGCACATTTTTCAAGCAATGATCTCTTACATGGTATATGTCAAAAACTGTACATATATTATGTATCAACCACTGACCTGACTCACGGGCCCGGTGCCAAGACAAATCTGAACAATGACTAACAGTGGCACCAGAAGAATGGATGACATCGTCATACACCAGCCCACCGCATGGGCCCATTGAGGGAACACATATGTGGACGAAATCTCCATGTTTTTGTACTCCAACACGTATACAATGAAGGAACCCTGTTGAATCATGGGACAACGCTTGTTAGAGGTGCATGGTCGTTCCTAATAGTGGCAAATAATTCAGTCTAAGTCGTGTTGTTTACAGTTTCTCTCAATCAGTACAATGACCACTGACCCACAATACCCCCTCTCACAAACTGCTAGCACTTCACAATAAGGGGGCATTAACTAAAGTAACATTAGCTAATGCACTATTACGCATTATTGAACAGTTGACAATTGGTTTAGTAAAAATGTACCAATGGTGTTGAAGTTATCCAAAAACCTAACCCTAACCCACAAAACCTAACCCTAACCCATTTACTAAGACTACACAATAATGCGTATAATTGAATCAAAACATGCTCATTATTGTACACACTTTGTAAAGCGTTCCCCACAAACGTTTCAAAATCAACAAGAGTTATCCAACCCCAACAAACCAATCTCTTCCTGGCTCAGGGAGCTCAGGGTTCACGTCACTACACTGTTGGAGCAACACCAGAACATAAAGTAAGAAGGAGAGAGAACCCACCATTGACCACAATGGAATAAAATACTTCCAACACAGTGCAAAGAAAAAAGATGGCCGGTTTCCTGTCATCTCGTCTATTATGTTGCAGAATCTGTCAGTCCCTGTCACAGATGCACATTATTCAGGCATCCACTTAGACACAATTATCCTCCACTCCAATTTGATGATGATGGCAGTAACTCAGCGGTGGAAAAAGTAGATGCAATTTTGAGGGATTTTCTTACCAAATATCCAGCCCACCACCAAACATTCAAACACTGCTAGCATGTTGCCGCACAATCTATTAATGGCGTAAAAATCAATGAGCTGAAATATGTAGACGCCAGCCTGGAGAAGGGAAAAATTAAAAGAATTGGATAAGGGCATGAAACATGTAGAGGGCAATGATCAACATATTTTTCACTATTGAAATCGTGTATCTCACCTCAGAGACCAAAAGCAACTGTACCAGATAGCTTGCGCTACAGACGAGAAGAACAAATATTTCCTGCCTTCCTGGTGTGCGAAAGCGTTTGGGAAATAGGTCGCGGAATGAACTAGTGAAACACTCCACTATTGTAAACTGGAAACAGACAAATGACATTGAGAAAATGAGTCTGCAATGCATGAACAAAAATGGTCACCTACTCATGCAATTGACATGGCTCACGTGTGTGTCCACGCTGAGAAAAAGAAGCATCAGGAAAAAGCAGACGGTCCAGAAGTTAGGCAGTGGCATCAGGGCTGTTGCTTGGGGATATGTGATGAATGCCAAGCCAGGCCCTTTGTTAGAAAAAAAGGAAGGCACATTTTTTTAAGTTTATATTGAAATTGTAAAAAGGAAACGAAAAAAAAACGAACAATGATCGAGGATAAGGTCCAAATCAAATGTATAAATGTATGCATATGCATAATAAATAAATAAATACATATTGAACCTTGAATATGGGTGACAGGATGGACATTATTTATTTTTAGTTCATCTTATTTCATTAACTAACATAAATTGCGAAACAATCATATGTCATTGTTCATAATTTTGAATAATTTTTTTTTTTTAAAGTCAAAGTTATTCAAAAACAACTTTACAATTTTTATAAAATAAACTGCGCTACCTGAGTCCACCACTTGTTCCACGGGAACACCTTTGCTCTCCGCCATATATCCAAGTACGGAGAAAACAACAAATCCAGCAACAAAACTGGTTGCGCTGTTCAGCAGACACAACAAAAAGGTGTCCCTGGAGGTAAAAATAATTCAGCAAAAATGTTGACCAGTATACAATATATGATTTGCTAACTTATTGTAAACAATAAGCACATGAATAAAAAGTATTCAACAGGCAGTAAGCAGGCAATTGTATTCTAGCTCTAATACAAGTGGAAAGTTGTGTAGGAACCATACATTCTCAGATAAAAAATGGATTTGGAAATTGGATTTAGTCTTACTTATAACAATTGTTGTTGTATTCATTATAGCTTCCCAAAACGATCAACGTTCCGGAAGCAAGGCTGTAGGAGAACAATACTTGGGATGCCGCCTCTACCCAGACCTGTGACATCACAACCTCAATCAAACATCAATTAAAACAAACCAACAACATAGTGTGTCAGAAGGGCTGGTGCACAGCTAATAACACTGCTGGAACTACTGCAATTCTTTTTTAAATTGAATATCTACCAACGTAAGATTTGTTGTTCATCACATCATAAGAGTCTGGTCTCATGTGTGTGTCAATTTTTTAAAAACCTTTCCGGTATTTTACATTTTATTCCTTATTTCCAGTTTGTTTATGATGAAATAGATCGGTTCAGGTGTTCATTCCGCCGAAATGCTGTGTTTGGAGAAGTTTAGCTGTTTTTGTAGCCCCACTGTAGAGGTAATAGGACCAATCACCATAGGTCCTAAAGCAACATTAAACGTTTGTTTGCAAAGCTCTGAAACTCACCGAGTGGTCACTGGTGTTCATTGATGTTTGACAAAAGAAATCTGAGCAAAGTAAGCTTTCCAGCAGAAGTTAGACGATCGTTACTATTTTTCAGAATGTAAACAATCTATTTTCCGGTTCCTGAACACGTGAACTCTGCGACATAATAAATGAGATGACAGAACACCTGAACCGATCTATTTCATCATAAACAAACTGGAAATAAGGCTTAAAGTCTAAAATACCAGAATACTCCTTTAATCATAACGATCATACTGAATGGGGCCAAAGAACCAATTCAGTATGCAGTACTTACATGGTCTGCATACAGATTATGTAAGCCTGCATGCAGTACTCTACCTCTAGGACAGCCAAATGCTTTAGCTCTGGATACAGGTAGTACTTAATTCCTTCCAAAGCTCCAGGTAGAGTCACGCCTCTGATGAGTAGAACCAGAAGCATCACATAGGGGAACACTGCTGTGACGTACACAACCTAAAACAGCAGGAGAGTTGAATGAATCTTCATACCAAATCGCTTTCAGAATCGGTATTTGACCGTTGGTTTGGAAATAATAAATGCAAAAGACAGCCGAGACCTTTCCTGAGGATTTAACACTTTTCCAGATGCTGAAGTAGGTGAAGATCCAGCAGGCCAGAAGACACAAGGCCAGGTCCCATCTCACACTGCCCAGCTCCTCAATGCCTCCAGAGATGGACAGGGCGCGGCGTCTTTACATTGAAACATGATTATTTACATGCACACAACAACAAAACTATTAAAACTATTACGTATTACACTACAGATATACAGAATTGGTACAAATAAAATAAAGTGAAGACTATTAAAAGCTTGCACTATATACAATTTACCCGTTTGCAGCCTCTAGTGGCTTGAGTTGTAGCTACAACCACAACGTTTTCTTAGCAATATCATTGGTGGAAGTCAGCCACTGTCATCTCAGATTTCCCAATTAAATTCCTTGTCCCTGCTTGTCATTGCGGTTTCCCAAACGCAAAAGTGGACTACAGATTTATAATAAAAAAATTCCCAGGATGGAATGATGAATTGACATGGATTGAGAAACCTTAGAAAAGGTAATTAGGTTTGACCTTTTTATGCTTTATGAGTTTGATGCATGACGTATGATAGGTGAAGAGTGTGCGTGTATGTGTGATGTAATGATGTCGATGGGAAATATATCGATGGGAAATATATATACACTCACTCCCAGAACTCTGAGGCAGCAGATGTGGCGTTGGTGAAGTTTCCTTCAGTCATATTAGATAGGGATTGCTGCAAGGTCACACAGTTGTCTGTTGGAAAGGGGAATAGGTATATATATATATATTTATATATATACCGTATTGGTCCGAATATAAGACGGCCTTTTTTCCCCTCGAAATAGGTCCAAAAAAGTCGGGTCGTCTTATATTCGGGGTCTAGTATGCAGAGCGCAGTTTCTCTTCTTCGGCGCTCCCTTTAAATGTCAATACACATTCGCGGGCACAGATGGCGCCAAAAATTCCTTTCGGACGGAGGGAAGAGGCGTCCTTAACAACCAGCCCGTTACCGGTGTTTAAAGATGGAAAGACAGGCTGACCATTTAGAGACAAGTGGCTCAAAAGTGGGCCAGGTCAATAAACAACAGCGGAGGAGCTATGATGCCAATTTCAAGATAATGGTTGTCAATAAGGCAGAGTCATCTAACAACTGCCAAGCTGCCAAGAAATTCGGGGTCACTGAGTGTAATGTGAGAAGATGGCGAGCAGAAAAACAACGTCTAAAAGATGCTAACAGTCAGCGAAAATCCTTCCGTGGTCCTCAAAGTGGTCGTTTCATTGAGGTTGACCGGAGGGTTTTTGAATATGTCAGGGAAAAAAGAAGTGAGGGAATGCCCATTACCAGAGCGGTCATCCAGCTTAAGGCCCTGGAAATCGCCAGAGAGCTCAACATCACTGGATTTAAAGCCAGCCTCGGCTGGTGTCGTAGGATGATGCGGCGTAATGGACTGTCACTTAGACGGAGAACGAGTTTGGCCC
>JAOPJJ010000134.1:1418454-1447178 GCA_027122795.1 Enchelyopus cimbrius
TTCTGTATTATTCAACAAAGACAAGCAATAAATCATTATATGGCCAACACTATATTAGATTAAACATGTATGCTGTTCTTTCCTGGAAGCCAGACCTCTGTTATGATGACATGAGGTGATGCATGAATTGATAAATTACATTTTTATTTAACTACTTCAATCACAATACTTCCAAACTTGTAAACATCAGAACATAGTACTGGTACAAGTACTGACACAGAAGCCTGGTGCAAACATTAAAATGAAAGTCAGTAACAAGTCACACAAACAAAAGTGCAGGTTGCAGAAATATAAAAAAAAATCTGTGGCCTTACCACACTCAGTTTTTCACATAATTCACTTGATTCACGTGATCTATAAACTCGACTGCACTTTTTAAACGACATTGGATTGCACTTTTTGAACAACATCTGTGAACTGCTAGGCAGTCTTTAAATAAATCAATGCAAAATATACATACATCTCTTACTGATCTCTCCAGTCAGTAACATTACACACAAAATGCAGGAAAAAAGGAGAGCAAATATCTGCCGGTAGTATGGTACCTCTTTGAAGATATTTAGGTAAATCAAAGTTAAACATAATATAACAATTGTAAAATTAAAACTGGCTGAACATCTTAATTATCTACAGTCAGTAACAACAACACACCACACAAACTAAAGTGCACAATGAGTATGGCACTGCCAGCCATAATGGTCCTAGCTCACAGGTTTTTTGCTAGGAAGACCAGCATATCTACTTTTGCGGGCTTTAAGGATGAGCGAGTGCAAGTCACTATATTCCCTCCAGTGCTAAACAGACGCTCTGAGGGGGCACTTGTGGCCGGTACACAAAGATATTTGCGGGCCATCTTGCACAATCGTGGAATGTTGTGTGAATGTTGTGCTCCTTCCACCAGGCCAAGGGATCATCCTCTCTGTCAATGACAGGGATCAACAGGTAACTATTCAACTCTGCCTCCACGATATCCTCAAGTGGCAGAGGCAAAGCTGAAGAGGCCACACTGGTTTTAAAAAGGCTACCAAGAGACTTCTTTGCCTATTTTGCATCCAGGTCTTGAGTCCAATGGTGACGGAGGATCTGACCAAGTGGAAGCATGTACAGAATGAAGAGGAGTGGACCAAGCACAGAACCCTGGGGGACACCATGGATAAGAGGAGTAGTGGCTGATTGACAGTTGTTGATGGCGATGAATTGATGTCTGTCGGATAGATAGGATCTGAGCCAGGAGAGGGCAGTTCCAGTGATGCCAAGGGTGGATTGGAGACGGGAAATGAGAATGGAGTGATTAATCGTGTCAAAGGCAGCACTGAGGTCAAGGAGGATGAGGATATTGAGGGAGCAAGTGTCAGAGGATAGCAGAAGGCCATTGGTCACGTTTGGAGCGTGTTTGGAGCGGAAACCGGATTGGAAGAGTTCGAAGAGGTTGTTGGTGTCTAGGTAGGTGATGAGTTAGTTGTTTGGCAACAACACGTTCCAGAATTTTAGACAGAAAAGGTAGATTGGAGATGGGGCGGTAGTTGTTGGGGGAATCGGGATCCAGGCTAGGTTTCTTTAGTACGGGGGTGACTGATGCAAGCTTTAGGGAGGAGGGGACATGGCCGGAAGATAGAGAGGAGTTTACAGTGGTAGTGATGAGGATGGAGAGAGTGGGGAGACAGGCCTTTAGAAGTGTGGTGGGGAGCGAGTCCAGGTTGAAGGTTGATGATTTCATGATTTGGGACGTGGAGCGGGGTCATTGGTCAACTGGCTGTGGATTGTGCAGATTTTATCATTGAAGAAGTATAGGAAGTTATTGCATTTTTCAACTGAGAAGGAGTGTGAGATGGTGTCCATTGGCTTGAGGAGTGTGGTAATGGTGTTGAAGAGGGTTCTTGGATTGCTGCTGCCAGACTGGATGATAGTAGGAGGATTGTATATGTATAGGGCGTCAGGGTGTCTTTGTATTGCTGGAGGTGTTGTTTATAGATTTCCTGGTGGACAGTAAGACCTGTTTTGCTGGCAAGCCGTTCCAGTTGGCGTCGCTTGGATTTGAGATGGCTGAGTTTGTCAGTGTACCATGGGACAGAGTGGGAGAATGTGACCAATTTAGCTAGTAGCTAGCAAGCTAGTCAAGGCAGGATGAGAGTGATGAGTTGTAGCAGTTAACCAGGTTGTCAGAGGAGTTGTGTGTGATGGTGAGTTTAGAGATGGACTCAGAAAGACATGTGGAGAGAGAGGATGGGTTAATGGACTTGAGGTTGCGGAAAGTGATGGTGCGTTTTTGCTTCTCATGGGGGAATGGCCAGATGGTCGGAGATGTGGAGGTTGTTACTGGCCAGGTGACTGATAGTGATGCCAGTGGAACAGACCAGAACCAGGGTGTGGCATTATTTATGGGTTGGAAAATCGATGTGTTGGGTGATGTTGAAGAATGGAGGAGGAGTCAACATGAATGTTGAAGTCGCCCAGGAGGAGAACCGATGGAGATATGGCACAGAGCTGGGTAAGGAATGCAGATAGATCAGAGGGAAAGGCAGGGTCGGGCTCAGGGGGACGGTAAATGACTGCAATGACCAGGGGCATTCAGTACACAGCTGGATTCGCGAGCACACTTCGTCTGACGGTGGTCTCTGTACCTACCGTTCGTGTCAAGTTAGCAGATGGAGATGGTATTGCGTACGTTTTCACGTGTGATAAACGAGCAGTGTAAACAGGATGGGTGGGGTGTGGCCAGCAACAGCTTATTTGCATAAAGGTGACAGAGCCCCAAACGGCTCAATCTGAGAGGGACTGCAACTGGCAAAAATAGAGCTGATGAAGTCTCTTTATGTGAGAGTGATTTTGTGCAAATAACTTAATGAACATGTTTTGTATAGCCCATAGACCAATCTAACTTGTTTAAAAAGAGGTATAATATGTCCCCTTAAAATTTGCCGTAGTTCAGAGAGTCCCCACTCCCAATTTGCTGACAAACGCAATGAGGGCTTTCAGAACGTTTTTTGGACAGGGCAAAGCTCCATTCTCTTAGTTCTGAGTTGTGTTTTTCATGAGACTATTTGTGAATCTTCTCCCTCTCAGGGGTGATCTTGAGTGGAGGCATTTAACAGTTTATGTGTCCAGTGTTCTGAACTGTTCTGAACAGAAATAACTGCATAATTGCACAACCAGGGTGTGCAGATGCACCTTGATGCCACATTTCTATGGAGACGACAGCAGAAAATCTGATGGATACACATACTGATCCCAGTGGCTTCAGGGTTCAGATTGGCTCCAGCCTACATTCAATTGGGCTTTTAAATTCAGACACGCCAGAACACAATGACCGCCCACCATTTTGGAGGTATAGGAGCACTGTAATGTTATTGGTAATATTGATGTTTTGGTCATCGTTTAGGGATCAAACGTTAAAAATGATTAGTCATTACGTAAGGACATTGTTGTGTTTGCAATTGCCACAGACCTGCTCATCCGAGACATAGGAAAACAGTTTTGATTAGCCTTGTTTGCGGTATGTTTATGTGTATTTAGGATCATTAAAAGACTCTCAAGTCATCATCTAATTATATCACCAACAAAATCCCATGATGCAATCTCATTTACAAGCCCTACAGCGGCTTGTAAATCAGTTTTGGGTTTGGTTTTTCGGTTTGGTGGTTTGTTTTTGTTTGGGTAGTGGGCAAGCAACTTTAAAACAGGCAGGGTTCACCCCCATATTGATTTTTCATACCACCATTCTATTTGAAACTAACAGCCAGCATCTGGTCAAAACCTGGTAGGAAGCCCACTGTTTAGCTGTCCGTTTAGCCATTTAGAAGGCATCTGCTTGCTCAGAGTGTAGCTGCGTACACATAATGGGTAGAATGGATGGAGAACATACACAGTCTCTGAGTCCTCATCACACTGTGTTTTGTGTCCTATTAGCATATATTAGCATGCCATCTTGAAAAAAGACAGGTGCATTCAATCTGCAAATGAGGAACTCTGCAGCCTTGGACTGCTTAGTTGTCTAGTGAGCATTCAAATGAACTGAAACCATAGAATCTTTTGAATTCCGTTTATTTAACTTGAATGCCAAACAAACGCTTCCTAAAAAGTAAATTCACTGCGTTCTCTTCATTAACTGTCAATTGTAGAAAACATTAGATCATTATTTGGCTCTGTTTTTTATACGAGGAGAAGAGATAAATATATGTGGCTGCTGCCTTCGGGTTATAAATATACTCTAAATAGTAGTCGTGAAATATTTCTACTTCATTGTCTTTTATAAAAATGCATGAAGGAGAAGTTTGGGGCTATCAAGGAACTGCAATGAAGTCAATGGGCAGGCCTGGGGTGTGATTTCAGGCATATCTGATAGAGGCTCATTTTACATATGCCTGTCACAATTATCGCAGTGAAAAGATGACAACTTGTTATTGTGCCTATTTATCAAATGACAATATCGTCTGACTTGTGAATAGTTGCTCTACCAAACATTAATAGTGACACTTCAATAAGGGTGCATTAATTAGCCATCAGTATAACATGAATTTACTTTAGTTAATGCAGTAATACGCATTACCTTACATGCTTAACAAATGCATTTTTTTTTACTAATGATAATCAATTGACCATTTAAGGTAATGAATTAGTTTATACATTTAATAGGATTAGGGTTAACCCTAACCTGCCAACCCTAACACTAGGGGTGTAATGGTATATGCAGTGTTTCCCCTAGATTCTTTTGTAGCAGTGGCGCTGTGAGAAACTGCCCTCTGCTTCTTTTTTTTTGACGTCTCGTTAGGGGAGATTGTTTTAGCTTTCGTTTTAGAGCTTTTCGCGTAGGTTTGATATTTGATATACATTTCAGAACGTTGTTTTGGCGGTTATGATGTTTGATACATTTTGCTATTCATGGTCTGCGCCAGTGCGCCGCTGTCCTCATTAAGTGGGATGCCTTATTACACCCTGTCCTAACTGCAAGCGACTATCGTGTCACGCTGAATGTTCCGTTTCCACATTAAATCCGTTAAATTGTATCTTTTTTACGTCATGTATAGTCGCGTGTCTATCAGCTGTTCCTTCAAGATCTGAGCGCGTCCGAATCCATGTCGATCAACGCGACTAAAATAGAAACGGACAGAGCGACTAAAAGGCTTTAAAGAAGCCGCGTTGCATCGCATTCAGTTAGGACAGTCCAATAGAACATAAAGTAATGTGACAGATTTTGTCGCACTTATTCGCTTGCAGTTAGGAAATGGAGAAGTCACTCGCACACGTGCTTCTGTTCTGTTTTCCTCGTTCGCATGCCGAAATATTTACTCGCAAATGCGAGTGAAATGGGCGCATTGTAGAGCCCTGATCTGCTGAGACCAAATCATTGTGCAAATTTGCCTCGAACTTGTCAACCCAAAAATATGTAGATATCATTTTTTTTGTTTTTTGTTTTGAGGTGGCGCTGACAAGGGGAAACACTGGTATATGTATTCGTATTGAACCAAATCGGTACGGATGTCATGGTTCGATGCGTAGATTTACACGGAGAATACACAGTATAAAATATTTCAACCATAATCAGGGGTGTGATTCTTCCGGTTTTTTTTACCTGAAAATGTGTTTTCCAATGAGTGTTAGAAGGATAGGGAATGGCTAGCCTGGCCACTGCCCACCTACGTACTCCCCTCAATTGTCTTTTCCCTTCAGTAGTAGGTCTGGGTTTGCTGCATAGGCTTAGGTTTTCTCCGTCCAAGATTTGGACGGTCCAATCAGCGAACAGAGGGAGTGGCTGAGAGCAACGAAGTTGACGTGCACTAGTTTCAGTTGTAGTCAGAAGACCATGGAGAAAGATGCGAGCGAAGCTATTCTGTTGTGGCAAGGCTGCCACAGTGTTATACTGTGTTATGTACTTGGGAAAAGTTAGGAACGTTTGCACTTAGAAATTGTACTAAATTCTACAAGGGCGACCGTCAAGTAAACTTTACTTGCAGATATAAGTTTCTGTTACTTGCAAACATCAGGTAACTTACTAACGATTATTGATATAGTCATTGAATTTGACTCTTTCCTTCTTTGTAAGTTTTAGTTACTTGTGACCTCTTCTAACTGAAAAATCTCACCTGAAATCAATGGCTTTTCAAGGCAACATTTACACAACATTTTACATAATTGTTCAGTAGTTTAAATTGCCTAAATGTTTTCTCAATGTTTTTGTTTATTGAAAAAATTACTTTATTTAACACTTTTATTTATTTTTAAGTTAAACATTTTTTTCAATAAAACATGTTACAAGTTTGCATCGCAAAACAACAAGGTATAAAGTTCACCCTAACCCTTATTATTTTAACAAAGCCAAAACCCAATTTTGTGATGTTTCTAGGAATGTCTAAGATGCAGGACACTTGGATTACTTCAGATGAGCATTTTTTTAATGTTTGAAAGCAAGTTGCGGTTCACTGCAGTTTTGCGAGAAACAAACATCTCGGTTCGTATCCAATACTGTCGCAGGAGAACTTTCCCGGTCGAGGCTGCAAAATACAAAGAAATTCATTCATTAATACAACATACTCAAAGTTGCTTTAATGCAAGGGATAATGGAGAAGCAGCAGTTCATGCAAGTGCGAAATAAAAAGAGGTTAGCTGGTTAGCTAGCGACATGTGTTGCACTGGCCACATTATTTAAATAAATAAGTAAAACTAGTCAACTTTAGAAGAACGTGCTTTACCGTTCGGGAGCTATAGGTTTCATTAACACAAAATAAACCACTCGTTTTGTATACAATTAAGTTAATTCATACAAAATATGGTAGAGCTCATAACTTGTGCGCTTACCAAGGGGACAGCGAGGTCCAACTGCTGTACCCCTGGGGTGCACGACACAAGTCCATTGCGTTTAGTAGTGACCATAGTAAAATTAATCTACAGTGATAGGTGATGTGTGTTAACTGCAACTGGGTAATATTCAACGTTATATTATCATATCTTAACTCCGTTACATATGCAGGAAAACCCTGAATGACTTACCTTCAAGATAATTTAGCCGCTCATTCCTCCATTACACCTGTCCGACGTTGTCATCTTTTTGTATTTTGGCGGACAACAAAGCGCATGCATCCTGTATGCGCAGATTCAAAACACTCAACACGATAACGTAAAACTTACTTGGTATTTCTAGGTTCATGTGCAATGACCATGAAACCTTTGAATATTATGTGAAAATTCATAATAAAAGTTCTCACTGATACTAACAATTACAAAATAAAAATTATGACTAACCTAATTAATATTACTTTCAGTGCATGATGTTGTGGTGCTTCTCCACACGGGGTTCTGGAAAAGTTTGAAGTGGCGTATTATCAATAACAGGACCCAACTTCAAAAGTTGACTGCACACATTATCTTTGTCGTTACGGTCAAATATGAATTTAGAATTTGCCGTTGTTCCGGGAACTCTTCAATTCGAGGAACAAAACCTGCAGCACTCGTTGATAGACATCGTCAAGCTACCCTCTGCTGATTACAATTGGGGATGGTTGGTGTCATAGACATTCTATATTGTATATATATATTATATGAAATTATGAGAAATACATTTAAATAACAAAAGTGCTTTCATGAAATTATTTTTTTAATAATTTCATGAAAGCATTAGTGGCAGGCAATGTGTGACATGTGAATTCAGGAGAGTGAGAGACAGAAAATGACGTGCATGCAAACCGCCTGACACCGTGTCCTAACCGGACGCGATGCGAGCAAACATTAGCGACGCGAGCGACGGAAAATAAGAGACGGGGCGTCCGACAAAAGTTCTCTCAAAATGTTGCAAAATGTTGCATCGCGCCGTGCGCAGTTAGGACACTACAATTGAAAACAATTCAATTAAACGTATTTCATCGCTAATGTTCGCTCGCATCGCGTCAGGTTAGTAAAAAAAATGATGACAATAAAATACTCGATACATACGATATAATAATTTCATGTATCTCACACATCTATTTCGGAGATATATCGATTATATTCGATATATCGCACAGCCCTAAACGTGAGTCAATTGAGTGATTCCAGACCATATGTACAAATTAAATGAAGTACGATGGTCTGGTAGGACCAGGCTAGGGAATTAGCCACTGTAAGTGGCTAATGGTGGAGGGGGAGGGTCCTAGACAAAGTAGAGCGCCTTTAAACGTCTGTGAAAAGAGAACGATTTCACAATTGCCACGTGCGTTTGAATGATGAGTAATCATTAAAATGTAATGTGAACACAATTTAATCATTCAAACGCAATGCAAACGCAATTTAAGTGAACGATGGACTCATTCTTCCGACCTGCGGCTGGTGTGCCTGTGCAAGTGCCACAGTCAGGGCTCTCAAGTCTCACGCAATCGGCGTTAGAGAATGTTAATAATGTTAATAACAACAGCACTAATGATAATATTAATGAACCCCCCCATTCCTGCAACCTGTCTATTTATTACTCAAAACGTGAGTCATAAATAACATGTGACACTGAATTTGAAACAGCACATTGTCTCAAAGTATTTATAAGTAATACAGTGACAATTTGTAGAAATGTGAATATTTTATTAGCATGTTGATTTCCGATGTGTGCCCCTACATTTTCGGTTGTGCCCCTAAAATATTCTTTTGGGGGCCATAGTGCTCCTAGTGAAAAAAGTTAGTCTGGTGCCCTGCTCATCGCTGTCAACAGTTTTAGTGCCTCTGACTCATGTCTTCGTGTCACTGGCAGAGCTCCACCAGAGAGTGTTAAGAAGGAGTCAGTAATATATAATCTTTGGCTCCACCAAAGAGCCTGCTATCCTTGTTCTTAGAGTGTTGGACTTGTGAGGCAAATGTTTTCCCGTGCCCAACAATCTACTCACGTGAACAGCTTCTGTTTATGATACTTTATCTTTATTTTTTAGGTCTGTTTTGCCCTGTTTGCACAGTGGAGGGATGGGGCGTATATTTTCCTTCTTTTTTGTCCTTTACCAATCACACCCCTGCATAATTTTGGGGGCCCCCGCGTATGGGGATCGGCGGTTCTGCCTCCATTGTACCGAACTCGTACCGAACCGTGATGTCTGAACCTCGGTATGAACTAGAGATGTCCCGATCCGATAGTTGGATCGGATCGGCCGCCGATATTGGCAAAAAATGCATATCGATATCGGATCGGCCTGCACGGGAAAATCCCGATCCGGACTCCCGATCCATTTTTTTGTGAAACTCCGGTCCGCGTTTTTCAGCACACCTAGCACACCTAGCGATCTGTCCAGCATTCCCTAAACAACAAGACGGTCTTGTCCAACTAAGAATTTAGTTGTGACAGTTATTTGGGTTGTTATAGCCAATTCAGTGTGTGTGTGGTAATCTGACTATTTTCTACTCAGGTTTTGTGTGTGTTGCTTTTATATATTATTATTATTATTACAATCCATGTGTGTACCATGTACCATGCCTGCCTTTCATTGGAAAGGCAGGCATGTATCGTTAGAAATCGTCATGAATTCATCATCATAGATGGATTCCAAGGGGCACCCACACTTGGTTGTGTTGTAGTGAAGGGGACGTCTTGTAAATGCCAGGTCCTTATAAACATTGATCACTTTGAAAGAGGTCACCATGATGACCTGTTGTGCTGCTGTTAATTGTGTCCTCAATCTTGAGTTTTTAATGAGTATTCACTCCACTGTTGTGCAATATTCCACCATTACATGCCACATAATATTGCAGAACATTTTTTTTGTACTTTTTGTTGAATATTTTATATTTTTCAGGGAGTTCTGTTCGGTTATGATTTGACCAGCGGGTGAACCAAACAACAGAAACAAACAAGTTCAAAAGAAAACAGGCAGGCAGAAAAACAGCAGAAGGAGCAAACCAACTGTGAGTTAGGGAACCAACAAACATGTGCAGGAACCACGTAACTTCAGCTATGACCATTTGGCTCCTTCACTACAACTTATGAAATACACAGAGGTGTATTTCAGAGGTGTGACATGACTACAGTAAACTGACTCTCACTCACGTTCTAGCAGTCCATATATATTTATATATATATAAAGAAAAATACATAAAGTCTGACGCCTTCGGGTTGAGAATGGTGAATGTTTATGATTTTGACGGGAGGGGAAGTCACCATGGATCGGTATAAGTGGAACATAGGTGGGCGTATCTCAACACTCCTGCTGCTTTGCCAGCTCTTTGATGTGATTGGCTGCCAAAGCAGAATTTCCTTTTCCGCTTTGGTCTCATATGTTTGCCTTTGCACTGGATAAAAAAAAATAATGCTCTACAGTTTTAAGCAGTATTTATTCTGCCGTTTTATTTCTTTCATGTAATGCACATCACACATAACACAGCCACATACATTGTTTATCATCTTCACTGTTGGAAAACAGAGGCAGTTGGCGTGCAGGTTGCGCGGCTTACCTCAGGCAAGCCGAAGACACCCGGCCTCCGGGCTAGACGAGAGTCCGCGTTCGCTTGCAGAACGTTTTCATCATGCTGGTCATGATACGTATAGCTCCCTTTTACAGTGCACACCGCAGGCAGGTGAGCATATGCCATTAAATGCAGAAAGTGATCAGGTTCCTGTCCGTCCGTTGCCACAACATTGGTTTTGCTGATACCTTAAGCTGTGCTTATCGGTGAACCAAGCTGAGACCACCGAAGACGGGCAGGAATATTAATGTGGACCTACCATGTCTCCTGGATGCCCGCTGGTGTGCTCTTTATTCCACACTGTGTCTTCGATTTCAGTGTGTCATCACAGCCAGATTTATGAAAATATGTTTCACAAGAAGTTCTTGCTGAAGTTTGACTAGAAACATAAAGGAATGGATCTATAAATGGCATCTAGCGTTTTTTTTGTGGCATCTAGCGTTTTAGCGTCAGAGAGCCCTCATGATCATCAGGGTATCCATCAGGGTATCCATAGATTCCCCTTGAGCCCCACTATGATGGCTCAAGATAAGGCATGGTTGGTTGGTTTTTCACATTTTGGAAGATGGCAGCCCAGGCTTTATCGTGACCCGTCACAAGAACAAGTCTTTCAAATGTTCACCTTTTCACCAATTAAAAATCTACTTGTGAGTCGCTTTGGAGGAAAGCGTCTGCTAAATGCCCTAAATATAAATGTACATAAATATACAAAATGTAAATCCATAACCCATCATATCCATAGCCCTGATTAATATGTTGCTGCCCTAGAAAAGGTGCGACAAAATGGTATGATTGGTTAGGTATGTGATTATACATGTAGAGGTATATATGGTAGTTACATATGTTATACATCTGACAAATCATTGTATAGCTCTACAAGAAAATATGTAAGATTAATGTACAGCTAATGTCAATGTACATCTAGCTAATGATGTTGTACAAATGACGATTCAGATATGATATTGTATTTTCTATATTTCCTACCTCTTTGAGTTTAGGTATATACATGTACATCTTGGTAGCATAATTGTCTCTCCTCTCGTGTTCACTGCATTTAAAAGTAAAACCGTAACAATATTAATAACCCAACTTAAAGGGAGAAGGCTACTGTAATATATACCTTCTAATAATGGTCAATTATCATACATAAAGTCAATCTCCAATAAACTACAAGAAGCAAAACCTATTTACATCAAAGCCAATAAATCAAAATGACGTGTTACACACAGTGGACATTTTTCGGTAGTTTGGTACAACATGGTATTTCCAATAGAGCCTCCATACATACATAATGTGGAATCTATCATTTAGATATGTTGTGTACAGTTGAATTTATGTGGTAGTTTAGCACTTAAACAGGGTTTTGAAGAATGAACATGAAAAAAGCCTCTGTAAATTTGTAGCCACTCAGTTACTTATCACAGCAAAAAAGAGAAAATAACATACTTTTTCCAGCAAAAGAGGACAGTTCTCTGTGTGTGGTTGGAGTTTGCCGTTCACAAATATGACCGCATAATAGATGCTGTGTCAGGCTTTTCCAATAATGCTTCCTTATTACTATAAAACAGTTTTATCATCCATGGAAAAACAATCTGTTGTCTCCTGAGGGCTGCAGAAATGGACATAGTCTGTGTCTGCAAACATGAGACTCCCTCTCCACACCCTCCTTAAAGTTTATGTAAATTGCACACATTTCACTCTGGAGTTTGTGATGACATTGAACAAGGACAAGAGTGGTTGTGGGACCTCCGCATTACCCGTGTGTTGACTTATATGTGGACTGGTATGCAAAGAATAATTTCAAAGTCAAACATATCTGCAGCTTTCATCTGGGATTTTCATATAATGTTAGGTTGAATAATACAATACAGCAGCCAACAAACATTTGTCAAACATAACAGTCTTCTTTAGGTAGATGAATACCAACGCAACGCTACTTCGCACAAACAGCGTATATTTTTCAAGGAGTCACACCATTGATGGCTTCATCAATCAAGCAGTCGTATCATTGCTGACAAGTTTCCATTGCCTCCATTTTATTTGGATGATACAGTTTATTCTGTACTGAAGACCATCCATCTAACTCAGGCAGTGGCGATATTCCATCGTATGGCCTCCACCTCTGACGTGCTGTTTTTCAGCCATTTGCTCGTGTGATTTAATGTTATTGTTACGCAAATCTTGGTTCAAGCAGTCCTACTATGATAGAACTGAAATTCTGTGGGGAGACGGCACAGAACCTGGGCGGGAAACCAAAGACTGCAAGGGGGCGGAGTTAAGCTTTGTTTCCTGTTTTGTTATGGAGATATTCCGGGGTGGAAATTAGATTTGTGTTCCATATGTTTTGAGCATGGGATTTATTAGATTTTATCTTAACAGTGGCCAGTCTACATGGTGCTGATTTAACCTTTATAGACACTACTTTTAACAGTGTAGTACTGCTGGCTAAGTTTGTGTCCATCACTTACCTGCTCACGGACCCCTGCCTCCTGCAAAACAACTGGTCGGGAACAAATATGAAGTAAAAGGAAAGTGTTCATCCAGATTTGAGGGCATCTGTCCATCAGACTTTGGTTATGAATCCAAGAATATTGTTTCACTTGTCACCAAATCTAGAACTTAAATTGAAAATCCAATATGCGACCACAAACGCTGCTCTAACTGTGTGCTACACTAATTTCTAAGGTTGTAATGATAAAGAATGTGAAACCAAGGAAGGAAAGAAAAGATTTTCTTGGAAAGAAAGTCTTCTCAGACAGATAATCCTACCTGTACACTGCCTGTTGTACTAGTGTTTGTGATCAAACAGTGCCCTTTACCATTCAGAACGTGTTGGCCATAGCATAGTTTGTGAACTGAAACCAGGTGCCTCACCACAAAAATGGATACAGCGTGATCATGTTTTAAGACAGCTGCTAAGCAAGTCTGGTGCAAACATAAAACAACAGTCCACCAGTTCATGAAAACACATACCGCGGATGTTTGACCGAGAATTAGGAAAAAACGATGACGCCAGTAGCAACTATGTCTTGCAGCCAGGTATTAATGGATCTTTTTTATTTGTTGTTAATAAAATATAAATAAAACAACAAAATTGATTTTCCACCTCACTAAATATTGGTTATGACCTCATGTCCTCTCATTGTATTTCCAGGCCATTAGTCGGCAAAAAGCAAATTGAGTTAGAAAACATGAATCCCTGGGTTTATAGAGTTGTGCATGGTTTGCATTTATTTTTATCATTTAGTAACGTGCATATAGTAACGTGCACAAGAAAAGAAAAAAAAAGCTTTCAACTAATTAAGAAAAGAAATTAATCTTCTCTGGTTTGTCCAATTTGTATATATATTTATACCACCCATTCGCCTCTCTATGGTTATTAAGCGGTGCATTTTCCAGTGGATTTACATAAATATCATATTATCAAACCTTCTGAGTGTTCTGGTTAAACTCCGACCCGCGCGCGAGCCGTCTGAATTCCAACACGTACTTGACACATTTCACCGAGTGCTCTGTGGATTTCTCCGTTCCTTTGGAGATGTAAAAAGAGAGGTTTTTCTCTTTCTCTTTTAAATGCTGACTTGCTGTGGTTCTTTTGATCGTTTCATTAGCTGGGAGCTCGTGTTCAACGCTGCCTCCCACCAAGCTCAGCAGAGCTCGGGGCTGATGGGTTTCAGAGCACTTAAAAGTTTGTGTGTGTGTGTGTATATATATATATATATATATATATATATATATATTTACACACATAAGTTTGGGGTCACCTGCTCATTTCAGCGTTAAACTCCATTACAACCAGCTTCATGAAATAATGATCTTGAATGCTCTATGATCATTATTTCCAATGTGCATTTCCAAAGTGATTGAGGGAATCCAAAGTGTGCAAAATTCTTTGTGAACACAACAATAGTTAGTTTTATAGCAGTTTTAAAGAGCCTAAAATATAAACCACAATTCTTTGTTTACTCTTTCATGATTTAGCACACACAACTAAGTGTGATTTTAATTAGGAATGCAAATTATTGAGTTATTCATTAATCGATGGTTGTTTCATCTTATCGATCGATGATCGATTAATTGATAAGCGTCAATTTTTCTGAGAAGCTTAATTTCCCTCTGATTAGGTTCTATCTACTGTATACATAACATAATAGGCTATCTTCCTTATGATATAAAGAAAAAACGCAAATCATATTCCTTAATCCAAGATTTATTGTCCGCTCACTTGAGGGCAGGGAATAACCTTTTGGTAGCATATGAAACATTTTGAATAGAAAATATACAAATATTACACAGGCTACTTCATAAATTGTGCATTCTCTCATCTGTGACATTGGAAACATTAATAACAGCAGCATTTAAAAAATACATTCCTGAATGGAAGAATACAATACTATGTAGCCTTTAACATGAAAATAAATTAATGCACTGTCTCTTAGCAGCATAATAAAATAAATAAAATAAATTCTGAAAAGTAAATAAGGCGTCACATGTTGACTATTAGCAGCATTTATAATCCCCTTTAAACTGGGAAATGTTATTGTGACAATATCACAATAACATTAGTACACCAGGACTGGACTAGGTCTAGTTAACTTAAAATATAGGCTGCCTGATGATAGATGTGTCGGTCTTCGTAAAACCGAATCATTTGTTGTCATTAACCAACTTAAAGTGTCTCCACACTGTACTCCGTTTTGCCCTCTTCATCCTGTCATCCAAGTCCAATCGTAGATTGCACGTTGGTCTGGTAAGGGTGCTGTCATTTTCTCCTGCACAAGAGGCGGGCGTAGTTCAAATGGTTGCAAGCCGTTGGACAGTCAGACCAACGATCCGGATGATGTACTGCGCAGAGGTTAAACTTTTACCAAACCAGTCGGCAGTAAAGCAAATACATCTTTCTTTGGATGAATTGCTCCAGGGCAAGTTTCTGCTCAGCTTTCAAAGAAAACTTGCCCCTGAAATCATTTCAAACAGCAGCTGCATCAACGGTTGCTGCGCTTCGGTGGCCGCCATGTTGAATGTACATTTTAAACACAAAGCTGCTTGTGACACATCTCTTTCGTCATCGTGTTTAACCAGCCAATAGCGCGCCAGGTGAAAAAAGCCCCATGTGCAGGGCGAATTCGATTGCTGGCAGATGGGGGTGGGGCTACGCAGTTTAGCTTCTCGTTTTTCTTGTTGTTGTCAGAGCCCTGTTTCGCTTGTGTTCGTGCGTGTACGTCAAGTACGTCTGGCATCAAGCGCGCGGACTGGCGGGGAATTACGGGTTCAAAACACGATTAATTGCAATTAATTTATTTTAATCGAGTAATCTCTTATCGACAATGAATCGATAATAGATCAATTGTTTGCATCCCTAATTATAGTACAAAGTTTCTTTTAGAAATGTTTAAATTTTTTGACATTTTAAAAGTAGCCAACTTATGTAATGATGACCGCATATTGTGCACTTGAGATTCTCTCAATCACTTTGAATTTGACATTGGAAATGTTTTTCATTGAACTTAAATCTTCCCATAGTTGTTGATCACATCTTGAGTGCACATCATTTCCGTGCACTCATAATGATCATAGAGCATTCAAGATCATTATTTCATGAAGCTGGTTATAATGGAGTTTAATGCTGAAATGAGCCGGTGACCCCAAACTTATGAACGGTAGTATATATATATATATATATGTAGTATATATATATATATACTACCGTTCATTTTCATATATACTACCGCTCATTTTATTACCATTCAGTCTCGCCTATATGCATTCAGCGCCACTGAAAAAAAAAAAAATTGCACAATTGCCAAGTTCAAGGCACATTTACACAATGATCTGGTCTCAAAAAAATCTCACGATAAGCAACCATTTAAAGGGTTATTTTTCAAAATGTTTTTCCGGGGGGGCATGCCCACGGACCCCCCTAGGTTACCATCTCACAGCACCATTGCTACAAAAAGATCTAGGGGAAACACTGGTGTTCGTAAAGCATAAATACCCCATGAATATTTACAGTATATAAAGAGAAATATATATTTATATATATACATAGCATAAATATATATATTGTAGAGAAACTATTTTATTTAAACGTTTAAAAGTCATCTAAAAATGTCTTTCAGACAACACATCTCATATAGAATTTTACAACATGGTACTTCTAACTCATACGAAAATACAGATGAATATACATCAGTGCTGTGTTAAGCCCCATATGGCTCTTATGATGATTTCATCCTCGCATATCGCTGTGGCCTCAAGCATGAATTCATGGCATCCATCACAACGTTGATGTTGTTTTTACAGCAAAAAGGGAAGGCTGCAGTGTGCAGTGCTAGCATTCTCTGTAATTGTTAGCCACCAGGCTAGAGGGGCTGCTGCTTATCCTGTAGCTCCCAGACCACTGCTCTATTCTCACCAATGTCCCGCTGAGAGTGACACATAAGGCAGAGGACATTAGCAGGGATATAGGGCTTCTTTGATCATCCAAAATACGACAAAGTAGATCTCCGAAACCAGCATAGATAAATCCAAGCTTCTAACTAGTTTACATTTTACTGTAATGTGGTGTCTCTGGGTCACTTCTGCGTATGAATGAGCTCATACTAGACAGAGGAGATTTGATTGCACTGTTTGTGTATGGTTTGTGTCTAATGCGGGCAGGTGCACACCGCTGTTAGGTTGATTGTACTGAAGCGGGACTGAGAGTGTTCCGGTATAGTTAAGACGACTCCACAACACATCGTTCAATGAAGGAGTTTATTTTAGTTTAATAATCTTCGAGCGAGAGAGAGAGCGAGAGAGAGAGCGAGAGAGAGAGAGACGACGAGGGAGAGAGAAAATGCTACTGCATTTCATCATCCACCATGCTAAATGAGCCTAGGTCCTGTGCTCTAATTAAAGTCTGTCTACCATCACAGTGCTCTGTCTGGCATTTGTCACCAGAGCAGTGAGTCCTACTTTATAATGAAGGACTATTCCACTTCTAAGTCAGCATGAATCCTGACCTATGTTTATATATTGATGTAGATATTTGTATTATGCACTGCGAAGCATTGCAAAATAAAGGTGTATGCCATTTGAGCGTAAGAAAAGTAACATTTGTACAAAGTTCAAGCATGCCATGGCAATAATTAGCATTCTTATTTCAATAAGCCCCACATATACAAATAAACAAATGTGTTGCTTTCATTAAGCCTCTCATTAACTGTGTGCTTAAATAACCAATTAATTCAGACCTAGTGGACCTCTTGCTATGCATGCCCCTAGACCCAATTATCACGGTAGAAATATGCATCTCAGACCGATGCATTGTTCTTCAAGCTAGCGAAAAAACTAAAACGTTCATGTGCAACAGAACAAAGATTCCGTTTTTGTTTTAACTGCTGGGAGAACATAAGAGCAGCATGCCTTGCTCATGTTTCAGGTAATCAATATCATGCAGCAGACCTCTACATAACCACTGCCCTCATGGCCTCGATTGGTAGAAGGGATGGCGTCTTCCTTCTACCTCCCAGGGTCTTTGTGGAGAGCTTCTCCTTGCCCTTCTGAAGGGTTACTGTAGGGTTAATGGATCGTCAACATCTGGACACGCTTGTTAAATCTACGGATTGGCTTTGCCTTCACAGATTCATCATCCGATTGGGTGAATCCATGTCTGTAGCTACATACAGCAACTCAAAGCAGAAATTGCGTCGAAAAATAACTTTGACATCCTGTCTCCCCAAACCTCTTAGCACCTCAGGTCGAGGTGAGCAGTCGATTTTTCCCCCGGTGACGTTTCCCCCCTGAGCACCTTACGCTGAGCGCCATCGGGGAGCTGGGGAGAAAATGTTACCCGATCCCCCTCGTTCCCTTTTCCTTCCCTCAAGAAAGGAGGAGGCGTCCCTTCCCTTTCCTGGAAGTGTGATGTGACTGTACACCCACCGAGCTCCAGGCCTGGGCTGGTGGCTGAACAGAGGAAGAGCTGCGGTGTGACGCAACCCACGGAGCGTGACCTATTTCGAACCCAGCAGATATGTCGTAACACGATGTAATACCGCCACTGTCAAAAGGGGTCCAAACTTCCGTGTACAAAGTAGAACAAACAAAATCACAACAACAAAAAAGGGCCAAAGGAATACTTTGGTGTTTCTTTGTTTGTTCTCAAGAAACAAAGAGGCAATTAGAGGGAATGGGAAGGGGAAGTACAAAGTGTAAGATCCATCTTACACTTCTCCATCATCAACCCTTCCACCCATAGCTCTCCGTTCACCCAACTTCCTCTCCGTCCATCCATCTACCTATCCCTTCATCTGTCCCCCTTTTAACCATGCAATACCATTTTTGAAGGTGCCCATTATAACTGAAAATAATGGTCACCATGATTGCATATCCGTATTCATCTTTTGGATACATCGTCTGCATTGATGGGGTGGCAGCATTCATTTTTACCACTGAGTAAAAAGAAATGTGCCGTTCTTTTGGGGTTACAAGTTCAGCCAGTGAGCAGACTTAATATGACCTCTGTCGCATCTCTGCTCTACCTCTAGCGCACCGCGGTCCCGCCGTGATGTGAGATGTGACTTGAATCATCTATGCATGACATCAAAGTGTGCTAATAATGTATGGCCCATATGGGCACTTTCCCCCAGTTAGGCAATTTATGACTTGTCTCTTTCTATCTTTAAAGTCCACCGTCTTCCCTCATCTTTATGTTTTGCCCGTACAGTTTATTACTTTAATCACTGTCTACGACACATCGGCTGTTCGTCTTCATAAGAGCGAGCCTCTGTATTCCTAACTCGGGGAATTCCAGCACGCTGCGGAGTAGAGAGGAATGAACTCCTCTCTACTCTGGCACGCAATGAAACGTAAGTTTCGCCAAAGCCATTCTACAACCTACCGATGTACATGGGTCAACGGGAAAAACTGCTCATGTAACTTGTGTGTGAATGATTGTCAGTATACTGCGAGGGGAAAAAAAACAAATACCCCATGCAAGTTTCTAATGGTTTCCGCTTCATTATCCAGCTTTACTGCTGGTGTGTTGTTGTGAGCGGTTCAGTAACTCAGGGAGACTGCCAATCGTTACTGCACTGTGAGTGTGTGAGGGAGTGAGTGAGTGATTGAACGAGTGAGTGAGTGAAAGAGTGAGTGGCACGCTCCTGCAGCCTGCGCACGATTGGCATTACGTTGTTGTGCTCACTGCTGCTGTGGTTTAAAGTCAAGTATGGATGGATGGAGCCTGGCCCAGCTCAGGGCCCCTGACTCCATCACAAGGTCCGCAGACACTTTGTTATTTCTGCAGGGTGGTAAATGTGTCGCTGTGGATGGATCAGCTGGAGGAGAGGAGAGGAGTCGTCTGTCTTTGCCTCACACTTCTCTTTACATTATATCTCCCCCTCTCTGTCTCTGTCTCTCTCTCTCTCTTTTCCTCTTGCAACACTCTCTGACCAGTAATGATTTATTTAGCATTACTGTAACCACTTTTTATATTTGCAGACACATTATGAATTTACACATTAATGATGTATGTGTGGATGAATAGTCTTCTAAAGGAAAGAGGTTTGACCTGCTTCACTGACAATGCTCCATGATCCTTTCTTCACTGACCTCTTTTTGATCCATCATGTCTTTCTCTTCATTCATCTCTCCCCTTCTCTCTTTCTCTGTGTCTGTCTCTCTCTCATTCTCTCCCCCTGTCTCTCTCTGCCTCTCTCTTCTCTGCCTCTCTCGTTCTCTGTTTCTTTCTCTGACTCTCCCATTCTCTCCCCCCTCTCTCACTCACCCTCCCTCTCTCTCTCTCTCTTTCTCTCTCTAGCCACCACTCTCTCACCTACCACTTTATTTTCATACCAGAATTCATCAATGATTAATTTAATTGATGTGTTGAAAGCTTCATGAAAAACCCCTAATGCAGGACTAAGAAATGGACAGATTGGGTGGTATCCGTATGTCACAACAATGCAGCGAATCGTGGAGTTCTGTGGGTTTTCACTTTCATGAATACCTGCAGTGTTCGTACTCGGGGAAAATCAATACAGACACTCAATCCTGTATCTTTTGCAAAACCCCCAAAAATTTAGCTTTACTGTAAGAAGAATCCTGAATATACTGGGTGGCTTTTGCAGGCAAGCTCTCACCTAATCCTAAGGCCTCTGCCGCACACTGCGCAGCGTAAATGTAATTCCTGTTTTAGCGGTCTGGAGTTTGACAACAATGTGAATCACAGTCATTGCTTCTTGTCTCTGCAGGCTATAGAAACAAACATGAATATTTAGCAATGTACAAACACAAATTGTAGTTAATTTATCTGATGCTGTGCCATACAAATGGTATTGTTTTTTTGTGTCATGAAGGCCAGTCTGTTTGGCTTGTGGTTAGTTGTTCACATCCAGGCCACTTTACTGTAAAAGGAGTTTCTAAGGGTCACATTTTCAGGATGCTCATTCATGTATTGTATATCGTACACACAGACACACGCACACATAAAAAAATCCTTTACTGTAAAAAGATGCAAGGTTACAAAATGATCAATCATCATTCTCTGCAGATAATTCAGCTACAATCTTATTTCTATTGCGTCTCTTTCTGAGAAGATTTCAGATGAACCATAAATATAATCTAAAACAAAATATCATCAATGATAGGTACAATGCAGTTATGTTCCTACGATGATAACATATTGTAGTCTTACTTGTATTTTATTCGTAATTCTTCCACTGACAATGTTGATGCTTTTGCAAAAAAGAGAAGATATTGATTGATAAACCTATTCTTAATTGCTTACATTACAGTAATACCGATTATCATAAATATGAGTCTCTGAACCGAATCCGTTAAACATATTTTGAAAATGTTTTGGATTAAAAGATTCTCAGAATTTCAATTTTTTTTAATTAGTGTTGGGTTCTTAATGCTTAGTTAAATATTTTCCAATAAACTGATTTGACCCATTGCTTCTTTCTAATTTGCTCAATATGTGATGGCAGCTTATTAAAATGCTCAAGAACGAAACAATGAAGACTGAGGTCATAGAATGCACTGTGCTGCTTTCTGTGTCATTTCCAACTTCACGTCTCTAACTCCTTGACGTTGTGCTTTTGTGATTGGTCGACAGAGTTATGTGACAGCCCACTGGTGTCCAACCTGCTGCCGTCATCCTTCAGAAGCTCCTCCCACTTGTCCAACAGCCATAGTGCAGGCTTTGCAAAGCTCAACAGGAGAGAAGGTAAGACGTACCAAACAGTAGGTGTTGTACTTGAATTGACTTAAATGCCTGCCTTGCATGCATGAAGAGTCAAGAATTAGACGTGAACCTATATGTAGAGTATGATTCTGTATCACACCAAGGCAGCTCTGCCAGCTCCACCTCTCTTTCTGTAAGCAGGTCATGTGTAGTCTCACAAATCAGACTTTGGATTCAAAATCTATAGTCTGATAGTGGACTAGTAGTAATTGATAGCAATCAGAGTGAACGTGGCTTTTCACTTTCTTTCATTTCGTGTATTTTGCCCACCAATCAGGTTTCTGGCCAGGATCTGTCAGCGCATATTTGGCATACACAACCTCTGCCATGCTAGGATATTAAAATATTTCTGCGAGGGGAAACACAACCTCAAACATTCTGTCCGCACACCGATGTCCTCAGACAAAGTGTTGTTCACTGGCAACCGTAGCCATACAGATTTTTTCTGAAAGCTAAATATTGCCACTTGCAAATTAGTTTCTCCTTAGTAGTAGACATCTATAACAGAACAGGAAACAAGGCGTAATGCCGCCCGCTACAGTTTTTGATTTGCGGCCCAGCATCTGAGCCCCAGAGGTTTTGGTGTAGTAGCACTAATGGATCCAAATTAAGTTGTATGGGATTGGCAGCAGGATCCCAGAAGTTTGCAGAAGATAATAAGGCAAGACAAGGTTGGTTCAGTCATTGGTTTGATAACCCATGTAGTCAAAATCTAAAAAATAACACTTAAACCAGCTGAGGCTTTCAACACTAATCCTCAACAGGGAGCAACCGCGCGAGAGAGGGAATTATGATCTAAACTGTAAAAACAAAACACACAGAATAGATAAACCTCCTCACAAGAGACGAATCATTCGTAAATATTGTGACGTGCTGGCTCAACGCATGAAACATAAACTGGGGAGACCACGCCAGATTGCAAACAATAATAAGGAATTTATTATATAATAAAGAGTTTTAACAAAGATTATGGATCAAGAGAATATTACAGATAAAGCAGTGTGGTGTAAGTCAGTAGAGTGTAAGTAACCAAAAGGTGTCATGCAAAGTCAGTCTAGGGGTTCAAACAAAAGACAAAGAAAAGCCAACACGCAGGGAGGAGGGAGGAGCCCCGATTGTCTGTAGGCAGAGGTCTTTATGCTGCCTCTCATCAGGCTGTCAATCAGGCACACCTGATTCGAGTCACCTGCTCACAAGCACACAAAGGGAAAGAGCACAGGCCACACAAGCAGGGGCGGAGTTACAGACAGTCAGGTTCGTCACATCCCCCCCCTTAAGACAGAAGCCCACCTTAATGGGATTCTGTACTTAAAGTATTATCCATAACCAAATACCCCAAATACATTAAAAAAATCTTGCAACCCACACCAGCCATCCCCACAGCACTCATAATGGGGTCAGTGAAACCCCCCCCCCCCACACATACACACTCTCACCACTCCTCACGCTCAACAGTCACCCAACCTCCTGACCCAGAGCAATTCCGGGCCCTGGAAAAGCAATTTAAGAGGGACAGGGGCATAGAAACAAGAGAGGAGGGAAGTTAGTAGGAGCATGCACACTATCACCTATTCCACCACATTCAGGGCGCGGGACAATGCATCTGCCATTACATTATCCACGCCCCTAATGTGGCGAATCTGGAGATTGTAAGGTTGTAAAAACAACGCCCAACGCATCAGACGCTGATTTGGATTTTGTAACGAGTGCAGAAAAGTCAACGGATTGTCCTCCGAATACACAATGACTGGATGACTACCTCAACCTACATACACATCGAAGTGCTGTGGAGCCCATACGAGGGACAGCGCTTCTTCTTCCTTTTTCGTTGCAGGAGGCGGGAAATTGTCAATAGTCATTACCTTGGCCCGCACTGGCCCCACCTCTCCTTGTCCCACCACCTTCCCCAAATAGACTACCGTTGCTTTCGCAAACTCACGCTTCGCTAAATTAACCATTAGGTTATCTGCCCGGAGCCTCTCAAACAGCGCCGCCAATCGTGATAAGTGCACAGGCCAAGTATCACTCACCATCACCACATCATCCAGATAAACGGCACACCCCTCCAACCCAGATATTACATGGTTCATTAGATGTTGAAAGGTCGAGAGTGACAAACGCAGATACCTCCTGTGTGCGCGCTGTTTGCGGGATTTGATAATACCCTTTGAGAAGATCTAATTTTGTCACACATTTCGCAGCACCCACACGGCCAATACAGTCTTCTATCCTGGGTAGCGGGAAAGAATCAGGCTTAGTTACCATATTAACTTTTCGGTAATAAGTACAGAATCTAAACGTGGTGTCTGGTTTTTCTACCAGTAAAGGTGGTGATGCCCAACTGGAGTATAACTGTTTTGCCAGCCCATTGTCGATCAAATACTGGACCTCCTTCTCCAGAATTTTCTGTTTTACCGGTGGGACACGGTAGAAACGTTGCCTAATTGGCGCTACAACACCTACATCGATGTCGTGCTCAACCACGTTTGTGCATGTCGGTACATTAGAAAATAAAGATGAAAAAGATTAAATCAGTGATTTTAGTTCACCCCTCCGCGTCTCTGATACATGATCCAAAAGACCATCAAGATTATTCAACACATCCGAATTTTTAAGTTGCAGCAATAACAAACTGTCATCAGGGGCACCTTCATCTTCCGCATCAGCTGCCACCATAGGAGTGATGACGTTGCAACCCCGACTGCCAGCGCAGCAGACCCCACGTTATCTCCCATCACATCCCTCCTGGAAGCTGGAGAATAATATGGTTTTAATAAATTGATGTGACAAAGCTGAGATGATTTTCTGCGATTTTGTGTTGCTATCACATTGTCTTGTTCAGACACTTGGCGAACAATGTCGTAAGGGCCAGAAAATCGCGCACGAAACGGTGAGCCAGGGATTGGCAACAATGCCAATACCTGATCCCCCGGACTAAACAGTCTACTCTCTGCGTGCCAAAAATTGCCTTCATTCGCACTTTAGTCAGATAATTTTTTGCGCACTGCCAGGTTAAAAATAACCTGCGTCAAAAACCATGCACGTAATCAATAAGGTTAACTGGCGGGTCCGACTCCTGCAATCCATCTTTTAGCACGGACAATGGACCGCAAACCTTGTGTGCGAAGACTAACTAATTTGGGCTAAAACCCAGACTGTCTTGCGACACTTCCCGTGCTGCCAACAGCAACCACGCGAGGCCTTCTTCCCAATCTCGCTGTAGTTCGGAACAGTAAGCGCGAAGCAACGATTTTAGGGTCGAGTGAAACCGCTCGAGAGCACCTTGGCTTTGCAGATGGTAAGCGCTACTCAGCTGATGCTTTACTCGCAGTTGTTTCAAAACCTCTGCAAATATTTGAGGTGAAATTGCTGCCACGGTCAGACTGGTTTACTTTAGGAATACCAAATACTGAAATAAATTGAGACAAGGCTTTAATTATGGACTTAGTATTTATACTCTTCATGGGAAATGCCGCGGGATATCTCGTTGCCTGGCACATAATGGTAAACAAATATATCGCACCAGACGTCGACGGGGGTAGTGGACCAACACAATCAATCAGCAGATGTTCAAATGGCTGGCCCACTGCGGGAATTGGATGTAGGGGGGCAGGCTTGATGGACTGATTCGGTTTACCCGCTATCTGACAGGTATGACACGTCTTGATAAACGCTGTCACATCACGTCTCAATCGTGGCCAATAAAAATGCTGTAGTAACCAAACAAGTCTTGTTCACCCCAAAGTGCCCCCCGTGTGCTGTCTGTAACACTTGTTCTTTGTATTTACTTGGCACCACAATTTGCAACACAGTCTCAATTAAATCTTCATGAAAAGAAACACATTTACGCACAAGCAACCCATCATGAATAAAATATCCCCGGTCTATGCTTTGCATCTTTTCCCCTGGTAAAGCTCCATCCCTTAATTCTGCTAACCCATCATCCTCATTCTGGGCCAGAATAAAATCATCACGCCCCAAAGCTGATGGCAAATTCGGTATTTGTGGGCCTACACGTTTCATTTCACTTGAAATCTCCACGGCTTGCGCACGACTTTTTGCACGCGTAACCGCGCAAGCAGTGAACATTTTCGGAAATTCAGCAGCGCACTCGTCTTTTCCCTCCGACTTTGATGGGTCAGTCACTCGGCCAGACACGATCTCTTGCCAAGACATTTCCCAAAATGACGTGCATGCCTGGTACTGGCAACGCAGGGCGCACTCCAACAGTAACCTCACCCTGCACCAGAGCAGAACTTAGTTCCACGTTATGGAGAGGAACAGACATGGTCTGCATTCCCATACCTCTAATCAGAACATCCGTCCTAGTACTTGACTGGCATGAAAACGGTAAAACGGATTGTAAAACATACGTTTCTGTGGCACCAGTGTCTCGTAGAATTTTGACAGGCTTCTTATCCGAACTACCCACAAGTGAAATAAAACCGTAAATGGGTCATAGCCTTCACCTGTGTCAAGGCATATTCGTCGGAGAGGATGGCAGCCTCTGCGGCCGTCTTAACCTTGTGCTTGTTGATAAAAGTAGCTAGATGATCTGGGACAATGTTTTTATACTGCTCCAATACTACCAAATCGCATAGCTGCTCAAATGTTTTAACGTTGATCGCTGGAACACCAGCGATCAAAATAACTGACCAGATCTCTGGCCACCTCAGAGTATGTTTATCTGTCAATTTTCCTCCAATTCCTAAATCGCTGCCTATAAAACTCGGGCACTTGCTCAAAGACAGCTTCTTTAACTGATTCATAACATTTTCGCTCAGTTGATGATAAAGCGACGTATGCGTCTAAAGCAAGATGCGATCCGAATCCTCCCAATTTCGTTCTTCCGCAATGTTCTCAAAGAGAGAGAAAAATATGTCAGGGTCTCTATCATTACATTTCGGTAAAATGTTATCATGTTTGAGAGGTATCCGCCTGCACCAGACCCAGAATCCCCATTACTAGTACCCCTAATTTTCCCCTCTGAGATCAATCTTAACCTTTCTCTTTGCATCTCATTCTCTCTTTCTTCCTGTCTTTCTCGTTGTTTCAACTTCTCTATTTCTAGCTCGGTCTCCAAACGCCTCTGTTCTACATCACGTACTCATCAACCTCTCCCATTCTTGACGTTTTTGCTCAGCTTGCTGCTCAGCTTCTAACAGTTTTTGCTCGGCTTCTAACCGCAATTCAATTTCGCGTAGTTCTTCACGTTCTGCCTGCTTTTGCTCCATCTGTAACTTTAAAAGCTGCATTCGTTGCTCAAAGCTTAGCGCATTATCAGACGGTGAAACTTTTTCTGGGCTATTTGGAGTGGAGGTCCCAGTTGGAAATGCCAACTTTATCTCTATAATGGACCTCTCTACTAACATTTCTTTAACCAGATCTTTAAGTTCTTGTTTTTTAAGATCTCTTGCCAGATCCCCCAACTTGTAATGTAAAAATCATCCAATTCCATTTTACACTACAAATTAAATGGACTAAAGTGTATCGACAATGCTTATTTCTCAATCTCAAAATAATAGAAAGATGGCTATGATGCGACAATGTACAACTCAGCCGGCCAACTGAATACAGGTGCACCAACCCAAATTCCCACCAGGCTAGAGCAGCCCCGCATCTAAACTCAGACCAAAGACCCTAGATATTTCCAAGCTAGTTTTCAGTGTGCCCACATTTAATTTGGTTGTAAGCAACCCCAGCGCGTTCGAAATAACACAAAAATAAAAAAGGCAAAACAACAAAAAGCGGTAATCGCTCTGCTCCTAGCGCGAGGGTTCACCTGTGCTCCGGTAGGATCTAACCTACCTTCCCCCCCACAATTACCACTACACCTGTACCCAATTTGCCCGTGTGTGTCTACCTGCTGTGCAAAGTCAAAAGCTGCAAGTAGCCTCCCAAATGGCTCTCCTCCTCCACGGCCAATCAAACCAAGCAACCAATCTCAAACCAAATTAGCGATTATAACGAAATCTCAATGAAACTACAAAAACACTAAATTATCATTTAACAAAATTA
This sequence comes from Enchelyopus cimbrius, assembly GCA_027122795.1. NCBI lineage: Eukaryota > Metazoa > Chordata > Actinopteri > Gadiformes > Gaidropsaridae > Enchelyopus > Enchelyopus cimbrius. The sequence goes on from JAOPJJ010000134.1 coordinate 1,446,104, forward strand.
ACCAATTTTAGCGTGCATTTCCCCAATTTCAGGTAATTACTGCACAGGCAATTTCTTCCCGTCAGTAGAAACAAAAGGCCAATTCAACGATATAGCCAATTCAAAATAAGTTCACTTACTTTTACAACCACTGGTGGGGTATACTACGAAGCTCGCTGAACATACCCAGGCTTTCTTTGGATAACCTGGATCGACAAATACGAAACTCGCAATCAGAGTTAAACGGTACCACGAAGCTCACTTACGATTCGATTTGTCAAGTCAGGTTTTCCGCTTTAGTTTCAATGCGCGTTCACATAAAAGGGGCGTTTATCTCGTCATTTGACTCACCTTTACGAAATAGAGAGAACACGGGCGGTTTATTACACTCAAACAGGTTGTCATTATGAAATCCTTTATGAGGAGTTAAAACGCCAAATTACAGCAAGGGGCAACAAAGTTGCCATTGATACTAATTCATTCCATTAATACTTAGGGCTTGGGAGGCATGCTGGCAAAAAAAATAGCCGATTATGTGAATGCGTAAATGAATAGATTCTGCATAATAGTAAAAATAAAAAGAATTATGCCAAAATCCAAATAGTTTGCCATTAATCCCAATAGAATGCAAAAACAACGTCAAACTTGCTTTGTGGAATTTAGGGGATTCACTTTAAATAAACCTAACATTGCGCTTGCTGCAAGGTAGCGTCAGTGGCTTAGTGGACTAGTATGTGACCAGAGAGCTGCCACCGGGGTTCAAATCTTGCCTGTCCATCATCAGGCCTTTTCAGGTGAATCTAGCCTATGATTTGCAACAGGCTAGGCTCTAAGCTTTAATGATGTCGATTACCTGTAGCAAACAAAAGACCAACTCAGTATGTCCCAAAATACCCTCCGTCTCCGGAGAGACATTGTCCCCTGTACAATACGTGCTCGGAAGTGTTCTGTTAGTTTTATATAGATCTTTCCGATCATACAAACATTATGAACAAACAAGCAAAGTCATTAATACAGACAATACATTAATCAAGAGCAGAGCCAGGGGGAGTTTCAAATAAATAAATTAAAACTCGAGCACAACTGAATGGTTTTA
>JAOPJJ010000134.1:1722022-1737779 GCA_027122795.1 Enchelyopus cimbrius
CTTGCATATGAGGCTGGAGATGCCTTATGGAATACAGATGTATAAAAATAGATACATCAAATAAATATGGTTTAAAAATGAATAAAGGTCCCATCTGGACATACTGTATGACTAGAGACATGTACATTCCATGAATTAATTCCTTAGTGTGCATACGTGAACTGGGACGGGGGAAAAAAACGTGTCCGACTCCGAAGCTCGGGGGGCCTTGAAACCTTTAATACGGAAACTAGAGGGGCCCTGAGCCTGAGCCTTGGGGGGTCCCTCTGGGAGCATGTGTACAGATGTAAAAACTGGCAATGAACCCGGGGGGCACTCACCCCATCCGAAGCGACCCCGCTCCTTCTCCACCACCTGGGCCTTCTTGGGCTGCTGCGTGTTGGCGTTGAGCTCCCGCTCCGCCAGCTTGGACTGGAATGACCTCTTGACCTTGGCCAAGGGCGGTATGTCGTCCGCCTCCACCGCTGCGTCGGCCGGCGACGGGGCTGTCTCCGTGGTTACCACGTGGCCAAGCTCCTCGGATAGGTTGAAGACCCCTGGTATGGCGTCGGCGGTGGCGGTGCAGGTGCTGGTGGTGCTGGTGACGGTGGGGAGCAGAAGGGAGGACTTCCCCTTGGGGGTGTTGTGGTCCGGCCCATCGCCCCCTCCTCCCACCTCCCCATCCGGCAGCAGGGAGAGGGACTCAGGACGGGAGTGGAAGATAGAGTTTTCCAGGGCCATAATGAAAAAGTGTGAGTGTGTGTGTGTGTGTGTGTGTGTGTAAGCGCGGGGGTCCGTTGGTCTCCGTGTATATATGTGTAAGTCTGTGTGTGTGTGTGTCTCTCTCTTGCTCGCTTTCTGTCTCTCTCTCTCTCTCTGTTATTAATGGTCCTCCTTTATGGGCGGAGCTGTCCAGTGGTGACTGCTTGCATGTTTTGTCCTCCAAAGTGAGCCCTGGAACCTGGAAAAGGGGGGAGGGGACAGAGGGTAATTTGACATCGTGGCCATTGATTTAGCAAGGGTTGCTCCTGCCATGTTGATTTCCCGGACCCATCTGTAATGTCCTGACATGTGGTTTTTGAGAGTTTTCGCTCATGCGGTCATTTTCGTGAGCTCCGTAGCTTATAGAGACTGCCGCATGCTGACTTGCCCGTTTGAAATGAAACCCACCCCTACAGCTGTGCTAGTTCAGCAATTCGATGAAAGTCGATGAAAAGATCATGCACATTTAAGAGTAAGAGATATATTGATAAAGGGCCCGAATAACTGATGTGCATAGTACTTTCTGTACTTTAATCTATAGTACTATATATATATATATATATATATATATATATATATATATACTACTACTATTATAATAGTATATAAGCGCGTTTGTAAGTGTAAGTATTAGTCTGTGTGTGTGTGTGTGTGTGTGTGTGTGTGTGTGTGTGTGTCTTTGAGTGAGTGATACAGTGCGTTTTATACGTCTTGACTAATTGTTTAGATTTTTTTGTGAGATTACTACAGATGTTAGACTCTGCTTATACAATCATGAGAGTATCAGAAATAGAATATCAAAGCCTCTGTCCACTCATTGATTTAGTTGCCTTTAAAGATACGAGGCCATTGATAAGAATAGGACCCGTACTGCACTGATGCCGACAATCAGCATGACTCATTGTTACGCATGATATATGCTTAAAAATATATAAATAACTGGACAAAAAACAACAATACGCTACATGAACGACGTCTTGTTACCACTTTATAACACAGTCCACACGCATCCCACACGCATGATTAGGCCGAACTAGCTTACCTGCTCAGCAGCGCAACACCATGCAGAGAAGAGCTTATGGTTCAACAACCGACGATGTGCCGTAAGAGCGAACACGAATGGCCACTTTTAGCGTCAATGACATCCATGTCTTGTGTTTACCCGCGCGCGGTCCGGGTGGGCTCGTGATGCAGCATCGCTGTTCGCCCCCTGTCCGCTTCTCCGGGAAACAAAGCTAATCGCAGAAGCGACCGCTCTGTGTTTTGCTATAAATCCGGGAAATCCCTAAATTAATTTTAAAAAAAATAAAGATCAACACAAACTGCAGGCTGAATTATATTGGCAAGATGTAGGAGGCTAGAACCTGTGCCCGACTCCAAATGTGATAAATGGTGGATCTTGGATAACCGTGGACAGCATCGTTCCCCTCATCAGAGACAGAACCTTGCCGGCTGCTGCGCAGGTAGCAGGACCGGAGGATGCTGTCATAGACCAGCCCCTATGGACACTACTGTCGTCACGCTTATGGGAGTTTAGCCAAATATATATTTCCTTCATTATGAAATTATATGGAAGCCCATTCCGGCCAGTAAAACAAAAAATACCCATTGTAATAATGTGTAATAATAATGAGATAAAAAGTCTTATGACTTTTTTTTATCTCATCATTTATTATTTGTATTGTTATTTTGTATAAGTTACTCGGGACGTGTGACTTCTATTTATATACCCACACTTTCAATGTGCTTTGATCGGTCCTAAAACATGGCCTATCACGGTTTAACACAAACTAAACTGCACTGTTTTATAATCACTATAATGGAATATTGGCTGAACGTGTATTTGAACGCCGACCACTAGGCGGCAGTGTAGTCAATTTCCTCCACACATGTCCCACCAATCAAAACATTCATTGCGGGTATTCTTCCTCTTTCAAGATGTCGGTGTACGGGCCAGCGGTGAAAATTCACCCTGTCGTTCTTGCTTCTATCGGCGACTCTTATGAGCGTCGAAATGAGGGGGCCAGCCGTGTCATCGGAACATTATTAGGTAGACCATACATTTAACAAATGGTCGGCCTTCTGGTAGATGGGAACATCGACAATATGTGATGGACAGCTAGCTGGAATTAGCTCACTTGCTAACGCATGTTCTCCGTTTCAATGCAATATATCTGGACGGCCAGTTAGCCGATTCAAGCTAACAATGTTTCACTTTTAACAGCTGTTTCGCGTTATTATATAAATGCCAAACATCTCTGGCCTCCAAGCCAGTGATGTTGTAGAGCATTTGTGTTGTGTATCTTAGTGGGATGTTGGACTCAATTATGCGTCGCGATTCCTCCGCATTTGTCTAGCCGGTAGGGCGAGTTAAGCTAACGTTGAACCGTACTAATAGATGCTATCTCCACTGTCCACTCAGGCACCATCGAAAAGCACTCTGTGGAGGTGACCAACTGCTTCTCTGTCCCCCACAATGAGTCAGAGGATGAGGTAAGTTTCAGTTTGCGGTACTCTGCCATATGGACGGGATTTGTGAGTTGTAGTACTGAAAAAACCCGAATAAGCCTGAATCACCTGACAATTCCTTACTCTAAACCAGAATTCCTTTGCTCTTACTATTCAAACATTGAGGTTGTCGTTGAATCGCAGTTATTGCTGGATAACCAATTGAAGCATTGTAACCAGCATGCAATGTGAAACGTTTTTCAGTGGGCCTTGAGAGATATACAAATGTTGTTTATGTTAATTCTCTAACTACAGGTTGCTGTGGACATGGAGTTTGCCAAGAACATGTATGAGCTCCACAAGAGGGTGTCACCTAGCGAGGTCATCATTGGATGGTGAGAACATTCTTAAGCCCTATTCGGACGGGACTAGTTTGATGTAGGGATTTGGGGTAATTTTTACATGGGGTTTTAGTCCCGTCATGTCAGTAATTATCCAGGACAACGGCAGTAAAAATGGCCCCTATTACCTTACATAAAACGGTCCGGGAAAAATACCCTGGGTGAAACTAATCACCCAGGGTGTTTAGTCCTTGAAGCAGCAGCAGCTTTTTCCCTGCTCTCCCCCGCTTCTGCTATTGCTATCGCTATCTATTGCTTTCTATCCTAATTCCGGCACTAAATTGCAGACTGCAAGATGCCTCCTTTTCCAACAGACGACTACGTCAAACTTTTACAGAAGATTTATGTCATAGAGAGCAAAATTAATCTCTTAGAACTGAACGCGGAAGTGAATGGACAGTGTGGGAACAACACCACTTGCCATGGATTCGTAAACGCGGACCTGATGATACTCGGAACGCCTGTATGCTGAAGAAATCACCCGGCGAGAAGGGGGAGCGGATAACAGGCAGAGCCCACCGCAGTGAGATTTCGGATGCCACTGGGTGGCCTGCCTTACCATCCCAGCATAACACCTCATCTACCCCGGCACTGAACAGAGGACAGCCTTTGAAGACTGTGAAGGGGAACACTTTTGGGATTATAAAATACAGGGAGTTCTTAATCCCGTGCGAATCGGCCATTTATTTTTCCAACCTCCCGAGGTTAAATTATTTTACTCCAGGTCCCCACGTCAAACTAGTCCCGTCCGAATAGGGCTATAGTCCGCAAAACCACACATTCTGTGTTTCTAGTTGCCTAACCTAAAGGTTTTGATGCCCATCCTAATACATCGGACTGATTATGAACAGGTATGCAACCGGATTTGACATCACAGAGCACTCGGTGCTGATCCATGAGTATTACAGCCGTGAGGCCACCAACCCCATCCATCTCACCGTGGACACAGCCCTGCAGAGCGGCAAGATGAACATCCGTGCCTATGTCAGGTAGGTCTGTTTCATGGTTTAGTGGTCCCATTTGTTTCTGAATGTTCAATGCATTTGTCTCTATTTTTTTCAACCCCTGTTAATACAGATGTAGAAATCAATCTATTGGCACGGTGTTCATTGATTATTTAAGTTATGTCTGATTTCCATTATAATGAGTCACTGTAACCAGCTACCGGCTGAGTCAAAGATCAAGCTAATCTACTTTTTTCTTTTTTACTTCTCTTTGAACCCAAGTAGCCAGCTGTCTATGTATATATTTCCTTATTTATGTTTCTCTTCTGTTATTCCTGCTGTAACATCTGCACTTCACTCATGGTATTTCTGTGTTGTCTTATTGTTTTATTGATACAGTGCTCAGATGGGCGTGCCCGGCAAGACGGTTGGTGTGATGTTCACCCCACTGAGTGTCAAATACATTTACTACGACACAGAGAGGATAGGCGGTAAGAATGCCAAAGATCAGTGCCTATTTCCAAGTCTGTGTTAAAAAAGAAGATGTACTTAGACCGCTGTGTGGCGGACACGTGTATTCATATTAGAAAAAAATGTCCCCTCTGTTAAAGGCTGGGAATGAGGTCCTAGTTTTGTAGTTGCATTGTTCACATGCGTGCTGTGTGTTCCAGTGGACCTCCTGCAGAGGACGCGTGTGACTCCCAGCCGCACCAAGGGCCTGACCTCCGACCTGTCGCAGGTGGCTGGCTCAGCGTCCAGGGTGCAGGACATGCTCGCCACCGTCCTCACCTACATTGAAGATGTGCTGGTAGGTACCCTCAAAAGGGGAAACCAAAAATGTGATTTCATACAAATCATCATGTAGGGATTTGTGGTATTATTTGTAGGTTCAGCAACAATGGTCAGCATTTAATCAATCCTACGGTCAATCTTATTTGTTGAGTTGATGGTCCTCAAGGGCCAAGGCTCATGATCAGCGCTGCTGCCACTGTTTTATCAGTCGGTGGTTAGATAAGCCAGGCAGTCATACATGGGACAAGAGAGGTCCTGTATGGTACAAATAAATGACGCCCAATAGACAGGACGTCCCGGCTAATATGGGACCGTTGGCAACTCTACTTGCAAATCCCATTAGACACTCGTTGCTTAAATCAGCAATATTTCCACACCACCAAATGCAAGCCTTTCTTGGAAAGGGTTGCGTTTGTGTCTGAGACGTTGGCTGATTCTCGCCACTAGAACCTGAGTTCTAGTGGCAAGGGGGGAGTAGGTTCCGTTACGTACGGTACGTACGTAACCGTATGCACCATTGGGTGACGAGTGGAAGAGGAGACTGCCGCTGAGAGTCTCTGAACCATCCCCAGAGATTCAGTGAACTGCAAACAGGTGCACGTGCGCAAAGGGACCTGATTGGTTTACAAGCAGTTTGCTTCGCTCGTGCTGACCAGAGCCTACATATCAAGGGATCCAGAAGCTGGTGCGCGCGATGTGATGCATTCAGATGGAATGCTTAGTTAGATTGCGACTCATTGGTCAACTGGCAGTAAGAGCTGCCATTCACAGGGAACATGAGCAGTATACACACGCCTCTCTACCAAGTCCCTTCTTGTGTGCGCTACATGCGTAAGCATAGCGCAAACACAGTCTGGTGCGCATGCTCTTTCTCACTGGCTTGCTCAGGTTTCCGGGAGATTGTGCATGATTTTAAAGGTGTCCTTCACCAATAAACCGTTTTTACTTTTGAGATACTATGGGTCACTACTAGTTGCATATGCATGCTGCAGGTGAAAATGTTATTCTACCCCCATTGCCTGCATTAGCCAATGTAAGAGAATAGAGGGATAAATGTGTGAATCAGAAAAGCCCTAAAAACTGACGTAGATTTGTGCATTAGTATTCATGGCCTCGCCTACCTTAGCTTCAGACCGCTAACATCACTGTCTTGGCATTAAGCCCTTACCACATTGTGCCTCATATACTGTAAATGTTTGACCCAGTGACAGGCGGGAATGAAATGGCTTGCATAATACTTAGTAAGGAGGCCATAATATTTTGGACTCATGGCTGAAGCAAGAAATGTATCTCAAAACGCATCGCATTGATGATTTGAAATATGGAATATTACACATTTTCTTCCGGACCCCCCTAGAGGAATAATATCCTTCTCACCTTTTTCACCCCTGACCAGTTTCCATGTCTGCTGTTTATCTCCTGTCGCAGTTGCACTAGCTTTCCAATCCAAACTACAGCGCCCACTGCTCCATGAGTGAACAGTGTCACTAAAAGGTGCTTTGTCATTGGCTGAGGGTGAAGCCCTTGTCAGAACCTAGAAGAGAGAGAGCGCTTGGGAATGCTTTTAAACTCGCAGAAGAAAGTAGCGTTTATCTAAGAGATCAAAGTAATACAATTGATATCTCACAAAACATGATCCAGTCGGAATCCTTCTTGTACCAGTGGCTGAGTCAAGTTGTTGATATGCTTTTTCAGTCTGGCAAGGCTACAGCGGACAACAGCGTGGGCCGTTTCCTGATGGACCTGATCAACAAGGTGCCCACCATCTCAGCGGAGGACTTTGAGACCATGCTGAATTCCAACATCAACGTGAGTGTTTGTGTGTTTTCACTTGTGCAAAAAGTGATGGTCGCCAACTCTGTTTCCTACGTTGTGATGTGCATTTTTAATGAAGTGTGACGGCAGGTTGAAATGCCATTGACCTCAAACACAGTTTGAGGTCACGCAACTTACTTGTCCGAATAGCAAGTTTTTTCTAATTTCTCAATACCAGAGGGGTTTTGTACAGCTATTACATTTTCAAAGCCATGGCTGTAGGCCAGTTCAATACATCGCATTGTTACATTGTTCTTGCTGTCATGAGTTCATTCTACAGTCTCATGTGGCTAGGAGTTTAACCCATCTGTGTTTTCTGTGTTTTAGGACCTGTTGATGGTGACTTATTTGTCCAACCTGACCCAAGCTCAAATTGCCCTGAACGAGAAGCTAGTGCTTCTTTAAAAGTTTGAAGAATATCTTTTTTTTTTCTTTTTTTTTTGGAGTGGTTAATTTAAATTTTGTATACTTTTCGTGATAAGGCAAATAAAGAAATTAAACATCCACGTATGTATGATATTGCTGTTTGTTATTTATAATGGAAACTACATGTAGTTGACTTGTTACTTTGACCTCGGTCGGATGATTGTTATTCCGTAATAGAGTAACTAGTTCGTACAGTAAAAATAGTTGCATTAAACAGTGATGTTCTGCTTTGTTCAAATGTGAACTGTATGCTGAAATAATGAAGTCAAGTGTTAACTGTTCAATTAGGGTTTTAATAAGAGTAGATAAATATACATTCCATCTGAAATATGTTAATCAAGTTTGAAAGCCCTTGTGACAGGCAGTGCTCCACCTGCGGGACAGTGCATACGCAAATGCCGGCAGAACCTCCGTTACAGTAATGCATTTCTGAGCCATAGATAACAAGAATAATCTTTATCTTGCAGCAAGTCGAATCGGTTTTCTTTGAAATGTGTTGATTATGGTTTAGGGTCCGACGAGCTGTCCGGTTTTTTCCCGCGATTCACCAAGTTATCAAGGGCAACATAGCCCTGCAGTGCCCAGTCATACACAGAGTCCCCGGTCGACTTCCCGATGGCCACTGCTTGTTCCGGGTAGTAGAGGGACGAACCAATGGCAATCATGCCGGCAGGGTAGATTATCCTTTTTATTCTCGAGCCTCTAGCAAGAAACAATCCCACCACGCCGGCGAAACCAATAATTCCAGCTCGGGGATAGAAATTTTCCGGTGGCTGTTTTAAATAGGCACAGAACTCGTTTGCGAAGCGGGTGACCCGTTGAACTTTGGGTGTAGTGTTTCCGTAGACGTCTTGACACCATGCTGAGTAGGGCTCCAGCGACGTCCTAATGCTGGCGATACCGTTCTCCACCTGGCCTGCCTCTGTCTCCATATGTCGTAGCGTTTCTTTTGGGGTAGTATACAGAGATAGGGCATCTCGGTCTACTACTATGGGGACGGACTTCTTGTCCTCCGTGGCAGCGGACACGGTGGGCAGCATGTTACTGTAGTTGTAGTGCCTGTCACCTTGAGCGTGATCCGAGCGGCGCAGTCCCCGTGTCCATGCGTAAAGTACGGTGAGTGGGCAAGGACAAAAGACGGATTTCTAGCATAGATTTCTATCTATTAAATTTCTATCATATTCCTATTACTCCTAAACGTTTGTGAATCTATAAGTATTATTAGAAATAGACATTGCAAAATAATGTAATGAATATATTATATTTTTTAACGACTTTTTGTGAAATGTCATGGTGACGTAAATGTGGTTGCTATGGAAGCCAGGGAACTGGCGTCTCCTTGGTAACTGCAAACATGACTGCAAAGCGTAACAACGTTTTGTACTGTCGTCAATGTGGATGATATTCTTCTGGTGGTAGTTCTATTATAATAGTAATTTAAGACATTGGGAATGGAGAGTCAGGGATTATCATCAATTCAGAGTTTGCAGGCTCTTTCGTCTTTGCTGTCTGCTCAACACTGTGATGAAGAAGAAGATCCAAAAGTAGGACACGGACAGTGCTAAACTTTGTCTACATGACCATAAACAGCAAACATCGGTGAACATTAAATTCGGCCTTAATTTGTACAATGCATTTTAACTTATCGTAATGGCTTATCACAGAATGTGAAAGGCGCTGCTCGCATTGGACCTGGAGACATTGGCCCCCCACCCAAAACCAGCAATGAACAGGGTAATTTTGTTTTTTAGCAACAACAACAAACCTTTCTATTTGTTCATCTGTCCTTTGGGTTCTGTTTTTTGAATTTCATTACGACAAATTATAGAAGTATATCTGCTATAGATGAAAACTCCTCTTTTAATGATTAAACAAATCGACTAACAAAATGGAGAAAGGAAACACGCTTTATAATTTTACTCAAATGTTTGTCCAACCAACATTGAATTTACAGTATTGTGTGCGGTGTAACCGATTGCATATTGTTTTCCAAAACAACAGTGTCCAGTGCTTACGTTAAGAAGAACAGTAAAGATATATGGAGTGAGGAGGAGGTGGCGGAGGGTTCCCAGTATGATGACTTGGCAGATCCAAGACCACAGCCAGAGTAAGACAACCTGGCCATTGGAATATACATTAAGTACATGCTGATGTGATTGATGACATCACACACTGTTGACCTAGTACGACAGACAATCCCATACATTATTGACGTTTTCAAATTGTGTTCGAATTCATTAAAAAAAATGATGTGTCATAATGGATCACAACCTCAGAAATACCTTTAAAAAAATCGCACAGTGTTCAACTTTTGTCTAGACATGAGCCTGCAACGCAAGACCAAATATATGTAATTATGCGGTTATGAGGGTTAAACCTTTGTTTCTGTCATCTTCCTTCGACTTTGTGTGTGCAGGTATGAAGTCATACTGAAACAGAATGTTGGGACAGAAGATCTCTTTCTAGGGTTGAGCGGGAAGGACCCATCCTCCATGAAATGTGAGGCCATGTTGGTAAGAACTTTGCACCCCCCCGGGGCTCTCCTTGTCCCCAGGCTTCCATTAAAGGGCCATTATTCTACCACCAGTCTGATGGGTTAGCCCTTACAATCAATCTACCCTAGCCTGATAATCCTTCTGATTTGCTATTTTGTTGCACTTCATAATTCAGTCTGACATTTATCCGGTCGGGACCTTTCTTCAGAGATTGGGCGGAGTTGCCTCCACCTAAACCAATCACTAAGGGGAGAACGATTCTGCAAGTCATGTTGCTGTCTGTTGATTTATTTCTGGCTCTGTACTTTGGGGTGGGGTGGGGGCCCTAGGCGAGACTTTTGGGGCCCTCCGGATTGGAGCAATGACCGGATAATTGGAGTACCTTAGTGTGTTTCATGGGCTTCGTGGAACACATCTTTCTCTCTACCTCTCAGGGGGTGGGGGCGCACACAGACACACACGCACGCACACACACGCACGCACACACACACACACACACACACACACACACAATCTGTTTAATAAATGTATGGTCCGATCGTAATCTCCCGACGCTGGTCAAGAAAGCCAACAATGTCTTGGGGGTTCTTCATGAATGTTTATAAAAAAGTATAAGCTAACTATACTGCAACTCTTCTGCCATCCCAGATAAAAATCAAACTACCGGAAACCCAAGCCATGGATGTTGTCCTGGATGTAAAGGAGAAGTTCCTCGATCTGAGGACGCCAAAATAGTAGGGGCACAAAAAGTGTTTTTTATTAATATGGGAAATGTATAGGAATTGTTACAAATATGGGAATTCTGTATATAAATCCTACAATTGTGGTGTCATATCTTAAACTTGGCGTGTCGTTTTTATTCATCTCAGAATTCAGTCTTATCATTGTAAGAAAATATAGTATTAGTAAGTTGGTTCTAGGGTGTAATTGCAAGAACATATAGAAACATATATAAAGGATACTAATAATGATGTAATGACTTATGTTCACATATATAAAAGGATAAAATACTATCATTGTCTTTGACTACATCATTTTGTATTCTGTTAAGTAAAAAGTACTCACTGAGCTTTGGGTGGTCTACTGACAATTGATTTTGAACATTATAGATGCAATAGTAAATTTTTATTTCGGTTCTCTCCAGCAAACTGGGTCTACATCTTCCCCATCCAGTCCACAGCCGTGAAGGGAAGGCCCAGTTCTTCAGTGATAGAGGGTTACTGGAGGTGTCTCTATTGATGAACCGACCCATGGACTCCATCAACTTGCAATAGCTATTGAAAGTAATAGTCATTGGCAGTTTGACATTTGAAGAAAATATATGTAATGCTCTCTTCAGAAAGAAAGATATTTCACGAAAGTACAAAGGACTTCATAGTTGTAATGTTTTGACAAGAAACACATAACATTGTGAAATGTGGCTATTTTTGTTTTGATATGTATCACGTCCTAATAAATGCACATTTTATGTGATTATATTACCAGTACTTTTTATTCGATTGTTTTTTGTTAATATTGTAACTTCATGGAACACATCTTTCTCTCTACCTCTCAGGGGGCGGGGCGCGCCCCCTGAGAGACACACACACACACACACACTCACACACACACACACACAAAATCTGTTTAATAAATGTATGGTCCGATCGTAATCTCCCGACGCTGGTCAAGAAAGCCACATTTAATATAATCACATTTTATGTGATAATATTACCAGTAGTTTTTATTCGATAGTTTTTTGTTAATATCGTAACTTTTTTTTGGTTAATTACCACAACTGTTTGGCAAATGCCTAACCGATTCAGATATAATTTCTATTCCATCATATTTTTCATGAGCATCCCCATGGGGGTGCGTGCCACGCCTCCGTCTGTCGTTACCGCACCAGCAGATGTAGTGGTGGGGCGATCACGTGACGTGTGCATTTCCGACACAACAATACAACACCGTATCGTTACGATCCACGGCCCCACTCCCCACGCCTTTGCTCTCGGTATGGCGGACGGCGAGAGGTCTCCGCTACTGTCAGATCTAGGAGATGGTGCCCTCGGCAGTGGGAACGGCGGGGTGTCTCCCGGAGCGGCACCCTACGGTGCACCCAACAAACCACAAAGTGAGTATCCACGGGGGCGCTCCGCCCGCCCGCCCGCACCCGAGCCTATCCTCCACTGACTTGGCATCCTAGTTAGCATTGCTAGCTTAGCTGCTGTGACAGCGACAAAAGAACCGGCCTGGTTCCACGTAGTTGCCACAAAAAGCAAACCGCAATTGAGAAACGGTGACCTTTGAGCATAGGATACTATTGAGGGTATACGTGGTGCACGATTTCAAACGGATGCATCGAAGATAACAGCTGTGCTCGCTCAGCTAAGCCACTTGGTTATTGATGTCAGACATGGTAACCCCTAGCGATCTGCTAACAGATATGCTAACTCCACCTTAGCTCTGCGTGGCAGCATGATGACAGTTAGACTATTTATTGATGCAGACCGCCGGTTGTATTGCTAACATTTTAACAATGGGCCTATCACAGTAATGTCGGCGCCATATGTTAACTGTAAGCTGTCTGTTGACAGCATCCTTCACATATTTCTGTAGGACTAAAAGCAAAAACTATTTTCAATCTCCATTTGATAAGCATTTTTGTAACCTAGTGATCCTCATTAGCTGCCCTATGACTGCTTTTGATTATTGCTTGTTCATAAGCATTAGGATACATATACATGTGTGAACATATGTATACAAGATTCTTTAGCTGTCTTGCACTCAGTTTTAAGCTTTAGCTTGTCATATAGGTCCATGGATCAGCAAGGGTCAACTGTTGCGTAACAGTATTAAAATAGGTGTCTAGAGGTATCCCTTCCGTTCTCTTCAGATTGTTTGTTCACTTGTTAATTCCAACACGCCCTATCTGCATTTCGCCAGCACTTTATTTACAAAGCTCCTTTCACATACACTGGCCCAAATCACATTTACTTGTTAATTCCAAATGAGGTCACTTGACGTGAGAATTAACTCTAGCCAAAGAGCAGCGTTCCCTCGTGACTCTGTATCCCTGATTATTCCTTGGTAGTACGTGAATGATGTTCTCTGTGCCCTCGTGTCCCCTCTCCATCCACTGTCGCCAGGTCATCGGACTGCGCTTGCGATATTTAATAAGGCTGCGTTGGCTGTCACAAAGGCCTACTTACACTAATTGAAATGGGCGTCTGTTTATTCCAGTTCCAAAAGATGGGTGAAGTCTATTACTCAAGCATTGACTTTCTGCAGTTTATGAGATGTCAACTTGTTGTAATTCCCCCCACACACCCTTTATAACAAGGTGCAAGGTGTCAAACGGGTTCTTCCTACTAAAGGCCTCAACATACTTCTGCATCAACTCCACGGCGTAGCTACGCCGTCACCCCTACGGCGTCGTGGCCGTTTTATGGTTCTGCGTCAGGTTGCTTTGCATCGCGGTGCATTTGACCAATCACAGCCCCTTGTGGTCTGCGTAGCCTCGACGCAAAGTTACAATGACCAATCACAGCCCTTGCGGTCTGCGTAGCCTCGACGCAAAGTTAAAATTTTTCAGAGGTGCACGTCGAGCTACAGCGTAGGGGTCCGCGGTGACGCAGAGGGGTCTGCGGGGGTATGCCGTCGATTCGACGCAGAAGTATAAAATAGGCTTTCGGTTCATACTCTGCAGACCTCTGTCATTCGAAAGTTACATCTGAGCAGACGTTGAACAATTGAACAATATCATGAAACTGATAATCGTTTAGCATTTAGTTGTTTGATGAAAGATTAGGGTTTGGTTTGACATAATATAATACCCAGAATATAAATGGTGTTGATGCAAAGGGTGTTATGCATCACAGACACAGATTCTACGAATGCTAGCAAAGTAGCGCTGCGTGCCGAAGCGATTGAGTGTACGCACAAAGGCGAAAGAGGTATGTATCAACTTGTCTAAGATCAGGGAAGAACATAGTTCAGTATGGAAAAATGGTGGCGTGTTGCTTTAACTAGTAAGCAGGGCTTTAGAATGGCAGCAAAATCTCCCATGTAATCTTGTGTTCCATCACTCCTCTTGAAGCTAACCTTGAAGCCCCATCCCTTGAAGTGCTTTACTGTAGCCAACGTCTTTCCCTCTGTCTCTCTGTCTCTGTCTGCGTTTGTTTGTTTGTTTTTGTGTGTGTGTGTGTGTGTGTCCCAAGGCTTCCCACCATTCCCCAGCCCCACCCAGCCCTCTGTGCTCCTGGGGGAGGACCCTCCGCCGTACTCCCCGCTCACCTCGCCGGAGAGCGGCGGCGCCCCGTTCATCAGCTGCCGCGTGTGCCAGAGCCTGATCTCCGTGGAGGGCAAGATCCACCAGCACGTGGTCAAGTGCGGCGTCTGCAACGAGGCCACGGTAGGGTTGATCTCATCTGGGATCCAGCAGTCCTGCATCTGTCACAAAGTAGGGGCGGGGGTTGACGGCACTCACACTTCCGGTGTTGCATTAAGGTGTAAAGTGGGCAGTAACTAGGTCTTTCCAATCCCACATTTACATGAAAATACGAGCAGAGCTGGGAATGGAAACGAAGCAACAGTCTGCTGCTCAACTGAAAATATGATACTTCTAAGATTTGGAAAAAAAATGAAAAAAATCGCTTGCAAAAACGGAATATCGGTTGCAAAATTATTCCTGTAAGTCCTGCTGAAAAGTGGTTGTAACCATGACTGCTACTACTACTACTACTACTAACTCAGTTTGTTGAGATAAGAAGTGTTCCCATGCAATATGGCCTTCACATATCTGTTTTCCTGATCACACTGGAGCCAGCTCTGCCTCTCCTATCTCCTCGTCCCCTTTCCTTTATTCGTTGTTCTTGGTTTTTTTTCTTTCTAGTGGTGGTGGACGTTAGTAATGACAGCGATTGTTGAATAAATTGTATTAAGCCCCATTAGTCATTAAGGATTTAGGGCTACTCTGACATGATTGCCGTGGAAGCATAAGGTGTGCTGATAATCAGAGACTTGCATCACATTTCTACATAATAGACTGCCGTTAATCACCAAATTTTCATTGGCTCTCAGCACTCACACTGACGGGCGAGTGGTCCTGAAATAAGACTCACTCCACATGTAGATTACCTTTATTTCCAGCCTCTGCATATGATAGTAGCAAGAAAACATCAACTGTTATGTAAGATTTAAGCGATTAGACAATACGAGATTGGTAATAAATCGAGAATCAACCAAGCCTGGAGGCTCGTCTGTTGATCTGGTGATGTATTCAAAGTGTAATCACAGTCTTAAATGCTAGACAAAAAGCTGTTAGTTTATGGTTCTATTCCAGCTGTCTGCATGTTTATAGACAAGAAATGTGCTTTTGCATTAACTTCAGTCGGCTGGGTCTCAACCAGGCCCCACAAAAGTACTTTTTCAAAAGACGGATGCATAAGGAGTGGAATTTATTTTTCACACGATCATGTTGTTTGTTACTATAACCGCTCTCAGAAAGGCATATGTGTGAACAAATATATTGCATGCGTGAATAAATAAATTCTGGGTTTAGTACCAAAACGGATGTCTGCATCCTATGTGGTCGTAGAAAGACATTTTTTTTCAAGCCCTGGTTTCACCTGATGGTATACACACACGCACACACGCACACACACACACACACACACACACACACACACACACACACACACACACACACACACAC
>JAOPJJ010000134.1:1933856-1944759 GCA_027122795.1 Enchelyopus cimbrius
AGGGGGGGAGAGAGAGAGAGAGAGAGAGAGAGAGAGAGGGAGGGAGGGAGGGAGGGAGAGGGAGGGAGAGAGAGAGAGAGAGAGGGGGTGAGTACACTACTGCTATATAACCATGAGTGTGTGAGTGGTCTTGTGTGAACACATCATGACCCTCAAACTCCTGGGATCCCATGTCAGGAGAGTTGGCTTAACGACTACATTTCCCAGCATGCAGTGCAGGGTCCTCACCACGGCGTTCTGGGGGTTGGCCTGCTCGTCGTGCATCTCCCGGATCTCCTGCTCCGTGGAGCCCTGCACCTGGCTCAGCACGCTGAACCACTGGCTGCAGCCAATCACACGCACACACACACACACCGTCAGCCAATCAGCAGACAGACCCCGCCCACAACACACCACTGTGATCACCTACGCACACGCCTTCGTGGAATCGCAGGATAGGAACACACGCGCACACACACACACGCGCACACACCCATAACCTCATGAACACACACACACACAGACAAAGACCCACACACACACATACAACCTCATGAAAACACACACAGACAAAGACCCCCCCCCTCCCCCACACACACACACACACTGATACGCCCAAACATACATACACATAACCCTAATGAACACACACACACACACACACACAGACAAAGACCCACACACACACAAACATACATACACATAACCCTAATGAACACACGCACACACACACAGACAAAGACCCACACACAAACATAAGCACATAACCCTAATGAACACACACACACACACACACAGGACTCGCCTGGCGTCCTCTGCGGTCTCGGCGATCAGGTGGTACGTTCTGTCTGACATCACGATGTTGATGCCGTTCTCCTTACCGGTGTTATCAACCACCTCTCTACACGCACACGCACACACACGCACGCACGCACACACACACACTTTGAGAAATTGCAAAATGTTGACGACAAGTCGAGTGCTAGTGTCTGGATGGCTTTGTGGCTCCATCGCTACATTGCTTCATGTCCTCTTGGCTAGCTGGCTTCATGGTTAGGTTCATGGCTATGCAGCTAAGTGGCTACAGGCTAGGTAGCCACATGGCTGGGTGGTCACATGGCTACATGGCTACATGGCTACATGGCTACATGGCTACATGGCTACGTGGCTACGTGGCTACAGGCTAGGCGGCCGGCCGGTGTACTGACTTGGCGGCGTGCATGTCCAGCATGCCCTTCATCTTGTCCTCGCCATCGTTCTCGAAGTACATGAGCTTGCTCTGTCGCAGGACGAACCAGCGGCGCTTCCAGTTGCGGCGCGACAGCGTGGACGAGCCACCACCCTTCTTGTGCAACCAGCCCTGCTTCAGCGCCTCCTGCTTGGCCCGGAACCACAGGAAGGTCTCGTCCTTCAGCACGCACCACCGCCGCCTCCAGGTGTTCATCAGGCCGCCTGCGGGGGGGAGAGGGGGGGTGTCAGCCATGCTGCTTGGTACCTCGTGTGTTTCACTCAGAGATAGCAGTAAGGCTCAAGCAAGTCTCAAGCAAGTCTCAAGTCTTAACCTTTCAGTCTCAAGTAAGTCCCGAGTAATTTTTGTGTGAGTCAAGTCAATTCATAGCTGAGGTCAAGCAAGACACAAGTCAAGTCATGGAAATATAATAAGCTGGAAGACAAACCGTCTTCAAGTTCCGGACTTTTATTTGCAACAAATACTTCAATATGTCGCAAAACATCAACAAGTATGACTTCTTTGTCCAGTACTCCTTCAGAGAGGCCTCACTCTTTCATGGACAGCAATGACTTGTCGAGTCATTTCATGCAAGTCCAAGTCAAGTCTCAAGTCATGGATAGCAAGTCCAAGTCGACTCAAGGCTTTTATCACTGTTGATCAAACAAGTCAAAAGTCCTCAATCTGGCGACTTAAGTCTGACTCGAGTCAAATCACTGGACTCGAGTCCCCCATGTCTGGTTTCTCCCTGACCACGCTCAGGGTGCGGATGTCTAATATGTCTAGCGGGTGTGTCTCCGGACCTTTGATGAAGAGGAAGCTGTGGAAGTAGGGCAGCGTCACGCAGCTGTAGACGGAGTCGCGGCGGTAAGACAGTTCGTCGTCCGTCTCAAAGCGGTCAAAGTCGTCCTCGCTGTCCTCCAACTGGATCGCAAGAGGAAGAGGAAGAAGAGGAAGAGTTACATCAAGGTGCATCACGTTATCCGCTCTGGCTCCCCTACGCCTAGTGGAGGTCTATTAAGCGAGGTGAAGGTAAACTGTTCTAAACAAGTGTAGCGTGCGCGATGGTTTGCGGGACCACCAGGGGGAGCTAGCCGGTCTACCCACCGAGGACTGCGGCCCCTCGGAGCTGAAGCGGTAGGCCCCTGAGCTGCTGCAGGTCCCCACAGAGCCCTGGTAGTCCGGGGACCACTGGCCGCCGCGGGGGTGCGAGCCGGCCAGCCCGCCGCTCGAAACGAGGGCGTCCTGGTCGTAGTCGTCCTGGTCGAAGTCGGAGTCCTCGTCGGGCGGGATCAGCTCCACCAGGTCGTCGGACCGGACCTCGCCGCACAAAGCCTGGGGGCGGCAGTAGGTGGAGTCTCCGCTGGAGGACGCGCTGCCGCCGCCCCCAGGCGGTGGCAGCGCAGGGAGGGGTAGCGCCTGGTGCAGCTGGCCGGCGGGCGGGGCCACGCCCTCGTTGGCGTAGGGGTCCTCCTCGGACGAGTCGTCGCTGGTCCGGATGCCGCTGGTGCGCTGGCCGTCCGAGTGGCCGTGCTCGCTGGGGTTGGGCGAGTCTTTGTCGTCGTCCGCGCCGAAGCCCTCGTCCACCTCCTCCTCCTCCTCCTCCCCCCTCCCCCGGTCCTCCCCTTCCGCCTTCGCCGCCGCCGCGCCCTCGTTGGAGCCCAGCGTGCTCTCAATGTTGCGGACGCACTCGTCGATCTCGTCGAAGTTCAGCGAGTCAAGGAACTGCTGCGCTGCCTTGCAGGCGTCGTCCTCCAGGCGCTTGAGCTCCTGGTCGCGGAGGAGGTGCAGGCGACACAACGAGGCCTCCGTCAGCGACAGCTCCTGACGCTCCTTCTGCCGCTGCAGCGCCTGGATCTCCCTCTCCAGCCGAAGGATCTCCTCCACCTTGGAGACCTCCTGGGGTCGGATCCCCTCTTCCCCCGGCGCCGACGGCTCCCCCTCAACGTTCCCCGGGATCTGGGAGGACTTGGGCTCCGTCCTGGCATGCTCCTCGTCCGGACCCTCTTCCAGAAGCTTCGCTTCCTCGGCCTGAACCCCATCACCAGGAACAGAAGATCCGTCAGAGGACACGTCAGAAGATACATTGCCCTTGCACTCCTGTCACCTAATCACTTTTTTATATTCCATAACCTGACAAAACCTGCACATTATACATAGATATAGCACATATATAGTCTGTTTATACTCATAATCCCCATATATCCCCATATGTTCCTGTCAAACCAATAGTTATAACCCCGACACTGTTGTACATAATTCATCTCTTTTCAGCACTTTGGTATTTAAATGCTTCTTTTGCACTTCTGGTGAGACGTCGACTGCATTTCGTTGGTTCTGTACCGGCACTCTGCTAGTGACAATCAAGAGGAATCTAATCTAATCTAAACATCAGAAGGAACAGAAGATAACTTCCAGGGAGGGAGGGAGACAGGGAGGGAGAGAGACAGGGAGGGAGAGAGACAGGGAGGGAGAGAGACAGGGAGAGAGACAGGGAGGGAGAGAGGGAGGGAGGGAGACAGGGAGGGAGGGAGACAGGGAGGGAGGGAGAGAGACGGGGAGGGAGAGAGACAGGGAGGGAGAGAGACAGGGAGGGAGAGAGAGAGGGAGGGAGACAGGGAGGGAGGGAGACAGCGAGGGAGAGAGACAGGGAGACAGGGAGGGAGGGAGGCAGGGAGGGAGAGAGACAGAGAGGGAGAGAGACAGGGAGGGAGACAGAGAGGGAGGGAGGGAGAGGAGGGACAGTAGTCTGGCTATACCTGTCTGGCAAGCAGCTCCGTCTCCAACCGCTGTCTTTCTCTGAGAGACAGAAGGCAGACAGACAGGTTGGTTTAATGGCACAACTCAAAACAGGTCCATTTCCATTCTGGCGTTCTGAAGTAACCCCTCTACCTCTCCATCTCCCTCTGCTCCTCGCTGCGTCTCCTCTCCTGCTCCTCTTCTCTGCTCCTGCGCTCTTGCAGGAGAAGGCTGCAGCGCTGGCGGGCGCGCTGGCCTCGGAGGAGCCTCTGGAATGTGAGCGTGGCCTGACGCAGGAGCAGGAACCTCCTGCGCCAGTAGAAGGCCCGGTAGTTCTTCTGAATGACCACAATGCACTGCAGCTGCTTCCTGTACTGCTTCCTGTGAAGGTGCGACAGCACAGAGGAGGTTTGAACGTCCAACAGAGAGAAAAGCTGAAGTCGTGTTGAATACAACATGGCGCCAGCATATGCTCAGAGGCCATGGCCTTCTCTTGGCGACTTGGCGGCCATTTTGAAACACTGCTTCGTGGAGGGGGAGTGGGCACGGTCCACTAAGAACGCCTGCACCTCCTGTCATTACTTCATGGAGCACCTCCTCTTGGGCAGGGGAAGTGCGACGACTCCCTAGCCTTGATGAGTAAAGGCTGATTTATACTGCGTCGCCGTCGAATCGAAGGCGTAGCCCCGCGGACCCCTACACGTCGCCGCGGACCCTTACGCCGTAGGGCGACGTGCACCTCCAAGAAATTGTAACTACGCGTCGAGGCTACGCGGACCACAAGGGCTGTGATTGGTCAAATGCACCGCGATGCAAAGCAACCCAACGCAGAAGTATAAAACGGCCACGACGCCGAAGGGGTGAAGGCGTCGCTACGCCGTGGAGTTTGTTGTTCCAAGACTACGTGAC
This sequence comes from Enchelyopus cimbrius, assembly GCA_027122795.1. Classification (NCBI taxonomy): domain Eukaryota; kingdom Metazoa; phylum Chordata; class Actinopteri; order Gadiformes; family Gaidropsaridae; genus Enchelyopus; species Enchelyopus cimbrius. Next base: position 1,938,712 of record JAOPJJ010000134.1, read on the forward strand.
TATTATGATAAATATGTTACAGGTGACCTCTGTCTGCACTGAGGGTGCCATGCTGTGCACTCCAATGTAAACGAGCATGCGCTAAGCAGCATACTTACAGGAATAGTAGGAATGTGATCGGACGGAAAACAGGCGTGTGTCACCATTACGCTCTACAGGCCGACGCCAGGAGAAGCACAGATAGCGCACATTGCGGGAGAAAGGTCGACATTGCATCATGTTTCGTTGTTTGGGTCTCCATCTTGGTATTGAAGCAAAGACACTAAAGTAACCCCATTTGGACCAAATCACGCTCCTTCTGAATGTTGTGTTGTTTCTGTTGGAAAAAGACATGAACGTACTGTTGTGTTTTTATTTATAGCAGTATTCATTTTATAATGAAACAACATTCCGCATTACATTACAGTATTACTCAACATTTGTAATAGTGTCGCAACTCCTTTGAATGACCATAAGCATAACATGTAATTAAAAACATAAACTTTTTAAATATGTGATGATGACATTTTATTTTTTTATTGATCATTTTCAAACATTAAATGAACCTGACCTAACGACAATGCTTTAGAGGAAGTCAAACAACCCGTCTGAGCGAGTTCCCCTCCATCCTAAAGCTAACGAATGCCTCCTGGCTTCTGACAGACATGTGCCTCATCTGCATGATGCGCAGGCCGCTCCACCCGACACATTCGGGTGGAGCAGAGACCTGCTAAGTCTGAAGCTCAGAGGTTTTCCCCTTAAGATTGAAGCTAAGTAAACATGCATTGGACATTAACAATTTACATGACCACAAACCACAAACCATGCTCCCATGTCAAAACGGCGGATCAGTCCCGTATGTTTCCTGAATCACTGCAGCTGTGTCAACCCTTAAGGGTGTCAGAGAGCAGCGCTGGGGGTGGGTCCCGTCTGGTCCGGGAAGGGGACCTACGCCCGCAGAGGGTAGCAGAACTCTGCGGTGGCCCCGGTCTGAGCGTCCAGCAGCACGCCAGCGTAGAGGGGCTGCGTGAAGATGGTCTTCACCTTATGGAGCAGAGTCACGGTGTCGGCGCAGTAGAAGCAGAGGACGCCGGCCCGGTAGTCCAGGTACACGCCCACCCTGGACGGGTGCGGTCCGGGGAGCAGGGCGATGATGTCGTTGTGCTTGAACTCGGTGGCAGTCGGGGACACGATCAACGCCCAGGACTTGTCGTCGTTCCCGAACCCCTTGTCGTTCCACGCGCTGTCCTTGTAGCCCACGGCGATGGAGACGTAGCGCGTGGTCCACTCCACCTCCCAGTACTGGCGCCCGGTCAGACTCTCCTTGCTCAGACACTGCTCCACCGCCCAGTCCAGAACCCCTTGTTTGGACGACGACGCTCTCCGGGTCTTCCTGGTGGTCACGGTTCTGTAACCGCCCGTCTTGACCTTTTTGTTCCCGCGAGACGTCACCTTTCTGTCGTCCTCGGACAGGGTCAGGTACTTGGTTTTGGTGGCTGGGTCGAAGCTCATCTCGCACGAGTACTGGAGGAAGTCGCTCCTGGACTTGGGCTGGGACTGCTGCTGTGAGGGGAGAACGCCCACTTCGGCCAACGCTTGGGATATCTGAGGGGTTTCTCCTTTCACGAAGGCCTTCAGTCTATGTTTCATCTTTGCGAGAGCCACGGTCACGGTCTTCAAGTACTGCATCGGATCTGCCTCTCTCGGGGGAAGGGCTTGATGTTTCTCCAGGTGCAAGCTCTTGGGGTAGTTCTGCAGAAAGTATATGTCACTCTGTGTCTGCAAGAGCTGCTCTATGTCATGGACACTCTTCCTCATCACAGAGATCTTCTGCTCCAGACTCTTCTGCTGGTCCTGGAGGCGGCCCACTGCGGCCGTCTTCTTGGTTCGGATCTTCTCCCTCACCTCGGACCTCTGACTCTCAAGGGCACGGCTCATTTCTGCATACATCTTATCGATGCTGATCAACGCTTCATTGGCAGAATGATTGATCGAGTCAATCTCCTGTTGAAGAACAGTGACGTCTTCCTTTATCTTCAGGATGTTTGCCTCTGCGAGTCTCTGGTGCCCGCTGAGGTCTTTCTGCCTTTCCAGTCTCTCCGCCTCGGCGGTGATGGTTTCATGGCCTCTGTGCTCGTCCGCCACACACAGATGACAGATACATTGTCGATCCTGGCGGCAGAAGACCTTCATGACCTCATCGTGGCGCGTGCAGATGCTCTCCTGAAGGTCGTTGGTGGGGTCCACCAGCTTGTGTCTCTTCAGCCCGGCCACCTGGTAGTGACCCTGGATGTGCTCCTCGCAGTACGAAACCACACACACCAGACAGGTCTTCACAGCCTTCATCTTCCCCACCGTGCAGACGTCACAGGCCACGTCTCCCGGTTCGGCGTAGCCGGAGTCAGCTGGAGGTTCTGGCGGAAGGCCAGCGTCTCCTTGGGTCTTCTCGATGAGCTCGGCGAGAACCGTGTTCTTAACAAGAGCGGGTCTCAACGCAAATATCTTCCTGCACTGAGGACAGCTGAAGAACCTCTTGTCGTTGCTCCAGTAGTTTTTAATGCAGTGCAGGCAGTAGTTGTGACCGCAGGGTATAGTGACCGGCTCGTGCAGCTGCTCCAGACAGATGGAACAACAGTAGATGTCCTGCGTCTGTTGAGCCTTGACTTTCTCCATTGTTCCAGATTTCCTGAGCAGCCACGGTGGACTGGTCTAGACTACTTCGCAAGTTCAGGGTTTGTCGCTCACTGTGCGTTCCCTTCCCATGCGGTACACCCAGTCGCCTTCTGTTGGGGCACATCCTACAAAAATGCAGTTGATCTGGTACCACAAGGAAGTAATCACCTGGGTGACATTACCACAATGGCTGGCAGTAGATTTCCGGAAAGGCAGGATAAGTTAAACCCTGAGAGCCATGATGTCTGGGATACTGACATGAATGTACAGTAAAGTAAAACACCAAACCCCTAATCCAGGTATCTTCCTTTCTGCAAGCACCTAGGCACGGGCGATTTGCGACCGATTCAGTCAGAAAGACCGAATCCTGAAGGAGAACGACGAGAACTGATTCACAAAACAAGAAAACTGATTATTTTTCTGAACGTCTTAGTGAATGCTTCAGAGACAACCAAACTGGTGTTTTCTGTGATTGGTTTGACAAAGTGAAGGGTGGGTCATGTCAATGCGGCATATGATTTCACAGAAATGTGCTGTTCCAGAGCACCATCACCGTCTGAAACCTTCTGGGGTTCCAGAAGACTCCATGTGCGGGCGTACCTCTGACAAATGACCAACAGACCGTATGAACGAAAGAACTGAAGGAACGAATCAAACCAACGATTGGGGAGGGAACTGAAAGAACTGATTCAGCTAAGTGGAGGCGATTAATGGAGACCTTAATGGGTGAGCTCATTCTCTGGATATTGCTTGTTTTCGGTCACACAAGAGAAAGAGTGAAGAAGACGACGGTACCTGGCGATGAAGCCCAGAACGTGAGCCTGGATGGTCTGGGCCGCTCTCAGAACCTCCTTCTCTCTCTCCTTCTCCAGACGATGCTCCAGGGACTCCCTCAGAAACACCTGGAGAGGAGAGGAGAGGAGAGGAGGAGGAGGAGGAGTAAATGAGGGAAGGTGAATAATATTATAGTGTATTCATTACAGATGTATCATGATGATCAGAAGAACACATAACCAATCAGTGCCGTGCACTGCACACTGTCAACCACTTCAGATAGGGGGGGTGAATCTCTCGTGTAAAAGACAATACCACTCCTATTTCGATACATGGTTACGATACAATTCAAGAAAAGGCACAACAAGCGATTTGGTGCAAATCGATTTGATGCGATTCGATGCAGTTCAATCATTGAAAGAATTCTGCACGTCTTAAATAGTGGTCGTGTCATAGGCTATCTCTAACCAATAACAGGTTGCCATTGTTCTCCAATCAGAATGGAGACGCACCAGGCCACGGCGTTGAGCGTTTCGGAAAAACGAGAGACGATCAAGTCAGAAACATTTACGATACGAACCAATTCCTTACTTTTAAAACCCCACAAAGACCGGTTCATGTCACGGTTATATCAACACAAGGCTTCAGGAAGCGATGTAGTCGTATCTTACGGGTTAAAAACGAATAGCGACACGTATCGGATCATCTTTACATCCTTAACTTCAAATATCAGCACCAGGTGAGTCTGAACCCACAAAGTCAGAAGAATGATGAACTGAATACCACTCTCCAAGCCCCGCCCCTCACCTTGGTTTTGCCAAGCTGCCATTCGCTGCCGTCGCTGTCGTAGATCTGAAGCAGCTCCAGGCACCGCCCCCTGGGCTCCTCGGCCAGGGCCACACCCCTCATCAGCACCTTGTACCTGGGAGTGGGCGGGGCATGTGTTGAGTGGGCGGGACGATGAAGGATCAGCAGGCAGGATCAGTCCAGCCGTCAGTCACACCTGACACCCTGTAGTACTGCAGTATAGTTCTATAGTACTGCAGTATAGTATATAGTACTGCAGTATAGTACTATAGTGGTGTAGTACTGCAGTATGATGGGGTACTGTTGTATAGTACTGCAGTATTGTACTAAAGTGCTGTAGTACTGCAGTATAGTACTATACTGTTATAGTACTGTATAGTACTGCAGTATAGTACTATAGTAGTGCAGTAGAGTACTATAGTGGTGTAGTACTGCAGTATACTACTATAGTACTGCAGTATAGTACTATAGTGGTGTACTATAGTGGTGACCTGTGGGTCGTCATGGTGACTTGTGGGTCGTCATGGTGACCTGTGGGTCGTCATGGAGACCTGTAGGTCGTCATGGGGACCTGTGGGTCGTCATGGAGGCCTGTGGGTCATCATGGGGACCTGTGGGTCGTCATGGAGACCTGTGGGTCGTCATGGAGACCTGTGGGATGCTGATGTGTGTGCATGTGTGCATGCGTGTGTGCGTGCGTGTGCGTGTGTGTGAGTGTGTGTGCGTGCGTGCGTGCATGCGTGTGTGTGTGTGTGTGTACCTGCAGCAGAAGTCCTGGAAGGCCCGGCGGATGGGGAAGCCGTGCCTCCTGATCTTCACCGTCTCCAGCATGCCGGAGTAGCGCAGCTGGTTGAGCACCACGGCAGGGGTGAACTGCTCAGGCATCTGAGGACACACACACACACACACAGCGCAGGCCTCAGGACACACGCCGCCATTTTGGATCGGGGACAAGGGGGGGGCCATCGACGTGCAACAGTGGAATAATCAGGTGTGCACTCGGTCCAGAACCTAAACACCCACTATGTCCGCATGCCAGGGCTTTGACTTTGCTTGCTTTTCCAATATAATTTCAATCAAAAAAAAAAATATATAAAAAAAAAAATATTCGAATGAATATGAGGCAGCCCTTAATAATCGAACCAATCGAATAATCGTTATGGGCATTTTTTTTGCAGTGTGCTCTGATTGGCCCAAACAGGATAGGAATGGGACGTGATGGAATGTGACGACTACACCCCCCAGCGTGACGACTCGTTAGCCACACGCTAACCGCGCTATGCTAACGCAGGCTGGGATGGTGACGTGCAGCACTGGATCACGTACGCATGTCCACGCGCATGCGGACACACACTCACACACACACACTCGCTCGCACACACACACTCGCTCGCACAAGCGTCCGTATTTCGCCACGACCTCTGACCCGCGGGACGGTGGCGGACGTGCGAGAGCGTAGCGTGCGATCAGAGGACACAAAGCCTCTTCTGTTGCCACGGAGACGACCTTCACACCCGAAGGAAGTGCATCGAGTCCCCCCCCCCCCCCCCCATGCGCCGAGCCGTCACCTTTGGGTCGCGGGGGGTCGTCGTGACAACAGGAAGCATTCAGGGCCGGGACCAGGACCAGCAGAGGTCCTGGGGGCTCAATGGGGGTCTTTGTCACCCATTGGTCCACCACCAGGGACTCATTAGCATAGACCCTCATTTACATAATAGAAGACCCTTTAAGGAGCAACAAGTGCTCTCTCTCTCTCTCTCTCTCTCTCTCTCTCTCTCTCTCTCTCTCTCTCTCTCTCTCTCTCTCTCTCTCTCT
>JAOPJJ010000134.1:2010635-2025998 GCA_027122795.1 Enchelyopus cimbrius
CCCCCCCCCCCCCCCCCCCCCCCCCCCCCCCCCCCCCCCCCCCCCCCCCCCCCCCCCCCCCCCCCCCCCCACAGATCAGATCTCCTTCTGCTCCTGGTAAGAGCATCCACCGCAGGGTGCACCTCCTCCACGCTGCGTATCGATCAGGGTGTGTGTGTGTGTGTGTGTGTGTGTGTGTGTGTGTGTGTGTGTGTGTGTGTGTGTGTGTGTTCCCAGATATCAAATTAACTCTCCAGTAAAGGCAGTGACACTGACCAGTGTTGGAGACTGCTGAGTGTGTGAGTGTGGGTGTGTGTGTGTGTGTATGTGTGTGTGTTTGTGCATGTGTGTGTGTGTTCCCAGATATCAAATTAACCCTCAGGCGATTGGCCGTGACACTGACCAGTGCTGCAGAGACTTTGTTCTGCTGTGTGCTTGTGTGTGTGTGTGTGTGTGTGTATGTGTGTGTGTATGTGTGTGTGTGTATGTGGTTATGTTTTGTTTTGATCGCTCAGTGCTGACCTCCGTCCAGACTCCACACATCACATTACGCCGCCACACGCCGAGCTGCTAGCATCACGCCGCCACACGCCGAGCTGCTAGCATCACGCCACCACACGCTGTGCAGCTAGCATCACGCCGCCGCACGCCCCACTGCTAGCATTACGCCGCCACACGCCGCGCAGCTAGCATCACGCCGCCACACGCCGCGCAGCTAGCATCACGCCACCACACGCCGCCGCGCCATCCTACTCTGAGCTAACAGCATTTAGCCCCCCCGGCACAAGCGTAAACGTAAACATAAAAATAGCACCGCAGCCCTTTGTTCTTTGTGAAACAACGCTCTGCTAAAGGACGGTGACTCACGGGGGGTCTGCGTTCCACAAACTCTGCGCTGACCGACACACCAGCACCAAAGAGCCGCCGCGCTTTTGTTTACGTTTGTGATTAAAAGCTCTTTGGCAGAATCGCTACGAGGGAGCGCTTCTGATGAACACTGTTGCTAACGGAGGTTCGGTAACACTTTGTAATAAGGAATGGCTATAAATGACTAATAAATGATGAATAAATCATGAATTCACTAGTAATTAATCATGAATTCATATTTGATTATAATACCTAATTTATTAATAATTTATATAATGACTACAATGTAGGTCATAGGGTCAAATAGGAATTTGTGTTTAATTACTCATGAATTCATGATTTATTCTCATTTATTCATCATTTATTATTAACAGCCATGTGTTACCGGAGGTTCTGGTGGGCACGGGGGAGGCGGTCACCACGGTTACAGGACCGGGTCAGCCAGGAGGTCTAGGTGTGGTTGGTCGATCAACGCCATTGATGGGGGTCACATGACGCCATGTGACCCCCCCCCCCCCCGGGGTGTCTGGAGAGCCCCAGGTGCTTCCCCGTCGCCAAGGGAACCGCCCCGGTCCATTACCTCGGAACAGGGCGTCGCCTTGCGTCCATATCGGAGTTTAGAGCCCGTTGCCATGACGACGCTTCCGCGCTGCCTGTTACGAAATACTGCCGTTGGGGGGGGGCGGCGTTAAGATAAGATAAAGTATACTTTATCTTATCTTAAGTGTCAGGTCCGGGCTCCACTCCACTTCCCCCCTCAGCGGTTTGGAGTTCATTACGTTATTTAAGCTAGCGCTGTAATCGTATCGTGAAGCTACTTATGGTTCAATTGCCGTTGCGTTCACCTGGCACGCCGACTTTGTCCTTTCTAAAAAGGCGGGAACGCAGATGCAGAGATTGACCTTTCTCATTCCGCAGCATCGTCAAGCGCAGCGAGCCCCGGGGGGTGGTGTCCGCCCGTACGTCTCTCCTTTACCGCCGCTGCGCAAACGTCAAAAGCGGATCGTTAAAGTGGACTCTGCGCGCCGCGGCGCAGGATGACTTCATTTCCTGCCGGCGGCGGCGGCGCCGGCGGTGGCGACGGGGCCCAGGAGGTCAATGAAGGCTCGGGAGGAAGTGGTCTCCCGGGCGGAGGTCGCCTTAAACAAGCGCCATCACCGCCGAACCCCGGGCCCCCGAGGCGTGATTACAGACTGGGAGGAGGAGGAGGAGGTTGCCATGGCAACCCCTGAGGTTGCTGCGGAGCCCCCCCCTGCCCCGGTGTATGATCCCCCTTGAACCACCATGACGATGCACTCACTCACACACACACTCACACACGCGCGCACACGCACACATGCGCGCACGCACTCACACACACACACACACAGCTGTTTCACCAGACATGTGAAGAAGCCACAAGGACAACATTTAAACAAAGGTCTGGCTGTGAGGTACCCACAAACCCTCGCTCCCTCAGGTACACACACACACACACACACACATTACCAATCCCCATCACACACATATACACACATTACACCCACCACCACACACACAATGCCACTCCCCTACCACACAAACACAAACACACACACATTACCAATCCCCATCACACACACACACACACATAACCACTATCACTCCCCTTCCACACACTAGCCGCTGACACACACACACACACACACACACACACACACACACACACACACACACACACACACACACACACACAGCATGTCAGTGCTGTAACTACGCCACAAAGCACAGGTCCCCTGCCATCCCATAATGAGCGCTATTCTCTCCAGGAGGACTAAGTGCTTCCTGACTACCGCTCATAAAAAACACCACACTCATCCTCACCGGGGTCAGAGTGTGTGTCTGTGAGTGTGTGTATCTGTGTATGCGTGTGTGTCTGTGAGTGTGTAGGTGTATCTGTGTGTATTTGTGTGTGTGTGTGCGTGCCGCCCGTGTGTGTGTGTGTGTGTGTGTGTGTGTGTGTGTGTGTGTGTGTGTGCGCGCACATGTATCTGTCCGTCTGTCCGTCTGCGTGCCTGCCTGTGTGTGTGCGTGCGTGTCTGTGAGTGTGCGTGTGTATCGCTGTGTGTGTGTGTGTGTGTTTGCGCGCACGTGTATCTGTCTGCTTGCCTGCCTGCCTGTGTGTGCGTGCGTGTCTGTGAGTGTGCGTGTGTATCTGCGTGCGTGCGTGCGTGCGTGCGTGTGTGTGTGCGTGCATGTCTGTGAGCGTCTGTGCGCGTGTGTGCCATTAATGTGGTCATTTGATGTCACATGGTGTGTATCATCATGACGAGCGGCGCCGGGTGTTCATGTTTGCGTCGTTAGCGAGAAGTCGGTTCAGAGGTGGCGGAGAGGCGGGAAAGTGAACACTGCGGGGGGGCGGGGGGTTTGGCTGGCCGGCGGCCATCTTGGTGGCCGGCCAGCCAAAGTGTGATTTCTGGGTAGTGTCGTGTTACTTCCGTCCGGATGAGCGCTGAAGACAAGCATCTGGCCCAGCTGTGGTGCGGCTGTGAAGAAGAACCCAGACCGACAAGCTCTCAATAGAACCCAGTGCTACACACTCTCAATAGAACCCAGTGTTACACACTCTCAATAGAACCCAGTGCTACACACTCTCAAAAGAACCCAGTGCTACACACTCTCAATAGAACCCAGTGGTACACACTCTCAATAGAACCCAGTGCTACACACTCTCAATAGAACCCAGTGCAACACACTCTCAATAGAACCCAGTGCTACACACTCTCAATAGAACCCAGTGCTACACACTCTCAATAGAACCCAGTCCTACACACTCTCAATAGAACCCAGCGCTACACACTCTCAATAGAACCCAGCGCTACGCACACTCAATAGAACCCAGTGCTACACACTCTCAATAGAACCCAGTGCTACACACTCCCAACCAGCCTGGTCTCACAGGAATCCGTGGAATTCCACACGGATTTCACTCCAATGCAAGTGAATGACACTCGTGTGTGTCATTATCAAACCCTCACCGTTCACAGAAATGCCAGCGTCCGTTGTGTTGTATTGAGCGAAATCTGCACTGAGTTGTTGAAACGGGGATCCATGTGCGGGCCACAGGATACGAGTGTCCTTCACTTGGAGCGAAATCCGTGTGTGTTTCACGGAACGAAATCCGTGTGTTTCACGGAAATTGCAGTGATTCCGTGGTCCCACCGCAGATTTTGAGTTTGGCGTTACCCTTGGTTATTCCACAGATTCCTGTGAGACCACGTTGCTCTGAACAGAACCCGGTCCTTCACACTTTCAACCCAAACTGTCCACTTAGCAAACAAGCAGCTCATATGACTCCAGCGCCTTGGGGCAGAGCAGTGAGCGCGGCAATACTGTAAATGTGCGATGGATTACAGATGGAGTTTCAGTTTCACTGAACTACAGACCGGTGGCTCTGAGGGAGCTGGGACTGAGCTTGGCTGTACGCCAGACTGAACGTAACGCTTCCTGGTTCATCAAGACACTTCCTGGTTCATCAAGACACTTCCTGGTTCATCAAAACACTTCCTGAATCCAGGCCGCGGGAGAGGACGAGAGGTCGCTCATTTCCGATCAAATGACCGATTCGCATTTTCGTATCATGCTTCCACATCACTCGTTCCGGCAGAGTTTCCGAAGCACCGAGCTAGCCGACGCTAGGGAAGATGACACATGCTAGCTTCTCCGGGCCGCTAACTTGCTTCGCCCGTCCAAAGCGCTAACGCTTACCTCCCTCCCTGCCTGCCTCCTCGAGTGTCGTCGACAGCTTGTACGACACTTCGCTTAGCGTCCTCAGACCTGACCAATCCGGCTCCTGACGGGGGGGAGAGACAGACCAGGCCCTCTGCGCTGGAGATTACCGGTACTCTACGGCGTAAGCTAGCTTCGTCAGCGGTCGGACGATACTGTGTCTCTTGCTAAATGTCGCCCCCCCTCCTTTCCTGGGTGATGGTTGAAATCATCGTCGTCCAGGAAAGTAAAGGAGCTAACAGGCTAAGCTACGCTGACTCAGAGGAAACTGAAGTGGGCCCCCAGACGGACGGTCCTTCCCCCGTGACGTCGAAATGTTAAAATGGGTGGAGACGTCCCGCGCTGCCTCGCTAAACTTCGCTGGAGCGGGACTGAGCCCGCCGCCGGTTCTGTTAGGAATAATCCAATTCAGTTTGTCGTAATTAATGTTATTTATAAAACAAGGATAAACAATGTGAACCTTTTTGAAGAACTACATTTTCAGGGCCAAGACAACGGCCTACGGCTGTAGGATGCTAACACAACCGTAACCATGACGACAACACGCAGCTGTAGGACGCTAACACAACCGTAACCATGACGACAACACACAGCTCTAGGACGCTAACACAACCGTAACCATGACGACAACACACAGCTGTAGGACGCTAACACAACCATAACCATGACGACAACACACAGCTCTAGGACGCTAACACAACCGTAACCATGACGACAACACACAGCTGTAGGACGCTAACACAACCGTAACCATGACGAAAACGCACAGCTGTAGGACGCTAAAACAACTGTAACCATGACGACAACACACAGCTGTACGATGCTAACACAACCGTAACCATGACGACAACACACAGCTGTAGGAATGCTAACACAATGCTAATGTAGGATGCTAATGGCAATGATAGATGCCATTACGGAGCACGCAGGGGGTTGGGTCGTCTCAGCGAGGCGGCAGACGTCAGCAATCCGGCCCCGGATCATTCGACCGGGGAGCCCCAACCCTCCCCTGCCTCTGAGCCAGGCACTTCCAGGAAGCGCCCTCCACTCGTCTAGCGCCGCTCATGTTCAGGGGGGATCAATTCAATGTGTCTGAAGAGGCGCCGGGCGGCGGCGGCGTGAAGGGTCCATTAGCGCCGTGGCAACAGAGTGTGACGGCCGGTCGCTTCGTCGGCGCTAAAGCCACTGAAGCCAGCAGGGTCTCCCGTCGGCGGTACGAGACAGACGTGCACAGCTCTCGTTTAGCAGCAGCGTAATGTTCACCGTGGTGGTCGCCGAGCGAGCTAACCGCTAATAGCTAGAGTGCTGCTCGTTTGTCACGGAGCACGACTAAACTGCCCCGGCCCCATGGAAGGAAACCTAGAGGTGCTAACTTGCTAACGAGCGCTGCTAGCGGGATAATGAGGACGGTCCGCAGGGGGGGGGAGGGGGCGTCCAGCCCCCTCACTCAGACCGCGTCTGTTGGTTTTCGCAAATGTTTGGTTTGGAGACACTTTGAGCATTAGCTTAGCATAGGTGTGCTGCATTACAGCTGTACACACACACTGTATCGAAACCTAGCATAGCAAAGCGGTACATTAGCATAGCATAGGTGTATTCTGGTATTGCATGGTGTAGCTCAGCATAGCTTAATGTTAGCTGTTAGATAATGTAGGACAGCTGTGGATGGCGCCCTCTGTCAAGACGTAGCATAGCATAGCATAGCAGAGCGGTTGCTTAGCAAAGCATAGTAGCGTAGCTTAGCAAAGCTTTGATGTGGTGAAGCATGGCACTTGAATGAGAGTAGCGTAGCGCGGCGTAGTAGAATAATATCACGTGTATCGTAGCATCAGATCCTTGCTAATACCAGGATTCAGTATCTGGGTATTTACAACTGCTTCCTGTTAGCGATGTCGCGTGACCACACAAAGGGTTTCAGCTTCCTGTCTGCCTTGGCTCGTATTCTGCTGGGCTTTGCCAATTATGCACAGAGCTGGGTTTATTTTTTTTTGGGGGGGGGACTACAGTATCAGTTGCATCTTGAAGGCTATGCGACACAACATCCAGCCTGCATGCTGCGCTTAATCTACGTAATGACCCTGCTAAGTAGACACGTCTGATGCGTGCGATAACTGGGCTATTAGCGGACGGAATGAACATCAGTAAACATAAACACTCGGACCTCGTCGACGACTGACATCTGATATCTCTCTTTATTTACTCTCTCGTCGCACAGAAGACCGTTTTGTACACAGCCGCCCCACTGTTCAGACAACACACACGTCCTAGACGAGGTTTCTATTGGCTGGTCAGCACCATGGACAGCCCAGGGCCTGTCTCCTATTGGTCCTGTCTGCAATTGTATTCTATTGAATGTTCAGCACCATGGACAGCTCAGGGCCTGTCTCCTATTGGTCCTGGCTGTCCCTGGTTCCCATTGGCTGTTCAGCACCATGGACGGCTCTACGCCTGTCTCCTATTGGCTGTTCAGCACCATGGACAGCTCATGGCCTGTCTCCTATTGGTCCTGTCTGCAATTGGTTTCTATTGGCGGTTCAGCACCATGGACAGCTCAGGGCCTGTCTCCTATTGGTCCTGGCTGCCACTGGTTCCTATTGGCTGTTCAGCACCATGGACAGCCAAAAGCTTGTCTCCTATTGGCTGTTGAGTCTTGCCATTCATATTCGTTAATGGTCCACTGGTGAGCCGCAAGGGGAGAGAGGGAGGGAGGGAGGGAGGGAACGGTGCATAAACATTCTCCAGGGAGGTGAGAGAGAGAAAGAGGGTGAGGAACAGAGAGAGGGGAGAGAGAGAGAGAGCTACAGAGATAGAGAGGCAGAGGATGGGTGAGACATTGAGAGGTACAGAGGGTGAGTGTGTGAGAGAGAGAGAGAATCTCCCCTCTTCTCTCCTCCCTCCGTCACCCCCTCCCCACACCTCCATCCGTCTACCTTTATCTCCCTCCCTCGCTCAAAACCTCTCCCCCTTTCGTCTCTCTCTCCCTCCCTCCCTCTCTCCCACCCATCCTCTCCTCCGTTTCTCCGGTCTTATATCTCCTCCTCCTCCTCCTCCTCGTCTCCTAGGCTCATACCCTCTTCCTGACCCCTCCTCTCCTCCTCTCCTAACCTCACCTCCTAATTCCTTCTCATACCTCCCTCTCCTCCGGAACAATTACAATGACACACACACACACACACACACACACACACACACACACACACACACACACCTGTGTGTGATACCTGCCTTGTGAATATCAAACACATCAAATGAAAGGAAATCAAGTCAACAAAAACATGCATCGGTGTGATCCCTTGCGCGTCCATGCTAACATGCGCACACACACACACACACACACACACACACACACAGGCACAAACAAGCACATTGTTTTAGCGATGGATAGGACGGACGGAGTTTTGGACCGTGTTTGGGGAGCTCAACAAATCACCACACACATCCGGTGCACGAGCTGAGCCCGCGTGGCCCTAAAGGACTAAAGTTCAGAGTTTAGAGCTCGAGAAACGGAGAGACGCTCTGAGAGACACACTCAGTCCAGCGTTGGACATTTTAAGATCTTAATGGTCGAATACACACACACACACACACACACACACACACACACACACACACACACACACTCAACCCGGGCTCAAAGTGCAAGCAGCGCGAGGCAGGTATACTCACACGAACGCGTGGTAGAGCAGCGCCCATCCTCGCGGTCTCTCGAGCGCGTCGTAGATGAGGTTCTGGATCTTCCTCAGGCGCACGTTATTCCTCTTGACGGGTCGCGTGTAGCCCAGGGGGGTCTTGGCCAGCAGCCCGATGCCCTGGCCCGCGCCCCTCTTGAAGTCCTCGCGACCCGACGCCGACACGAGCAGCAGGGTGCCGTCCGCCGCGTGGTGGTCCAGGTCCCCGCCGGCGGCGGCGACGACGACGGACTTCTTGTCCTCGGACCCGTTAGCGACATTCCTGGACCGGAGCCCCATGATCAGCGCGTGTGGAGGAGGAGGCGCGAGGCGAGCCGCATGCCATGGTCCGGGCGCGGGAGAGCGCGAGGCAAGTCAGCGGCGGCGACGGCGGGTCATGTGAGGCTGTTGTGTGTGCGCGCGCGAGGGTCCGCGCTCCTCAGGTCTGACTGGACAGAAAACACACATACACACATATTAGAGGAGGATGGGAGGGATGGAGGAGGGGAGAGAGAGAGAGAGAGAGAGAGAGAGAGAGAGAGAGAGAGAGAGAGAGAGAGAGAGAGAGAGCGAGAGCGAACGGACGGACGGACGGTGGAACAGTGAGAGCCGTTCATTTACCGTCACTATTTTACCGCGCCTCGCTAACAGTGATAGACAATGGGCGGAGGAGGGTTGCCGGTTGACCACTGACTGCCCCCCAGCACACCGAGCCTGTCTCGAGCAACACACTGCCCGCGAATCCCTCACCAGACAACCAATCAACTTCTGGCGGTTCTAAAAAAGACAATTAAGCACGCGGAGCCTACCGTCTAGTTCCCGAACGCCGACAGCTCGCGACGACGAGGCATAGCTTGCTTATGTGTGTGTGCGCGCGTGAGGCTAATCACGACTTCTCCCGCTGCCGCCCGCGTGCCTCCACCTGCAGCTCGCGATATTAAAACGCCGCCGCTGCCTCGAGGCGGAGGGGCGGAGTCTCGTGTCAAAAAAAAAGAAAAAAAGGTCGATAGTGAAATCAACTGTTCGCTGTACTGATCCAGCAGAACGCGCATTATGTTCCCATAGCCTGTCTCCCTCGAGTACACGCACACACACGCACGCACATACACACATGCACGCACGCACATACACACGCACACACATTCACACACGCACGCACACATACACACAAACACAGTCACTCACACACAATCTCACACAATTATTCTGATTTACACACGCACACACTCACACAATCTCTCGCACACACTTATTCTGACTTACACACACGCACACACTCACACCTACACATGCACACACAATCTCGCGCACACACTTATTCTGACTTACACACGCACACACATACACACACACACACACAATCTCTCGCACACACTTATTCTGACTTACACACACATAGTAACACCCCCCATCAGGGGGTCTCTAATGCGGGTCGGGGTCTTGTGAGGACAGGGGTCCCTGGAGGTCAGGACGGGGTCAGACACAGCTTGGTCTGTCGGGACCTGACTCTGGTCGCCGTGGTGACAGGACTTGGATGGACAGGGGGCGTGACAGCTGACGCGGGGGAATGTTCAATGGCAGGAAGTGATGTCGCCGTGCAGACGTTCGGCCAACCTCGTTTTCGGTCGTCCGAGTACAACAGCAGTGCTTTGCTGGTTCACACACACACACACACACACACACACACACACACACACACACACTCACACACGCACACACACACACACACACACACACTCCATCACACACACACCATCAAACACACACACCATCAAACAACACACACACCACCAAACACACACTCCATCACACACACACACACACACCATCAAACACACACTCCATCACACACACACACACACCATCTCAGACCCACACACACACACACTCCATCACACACACACACACACACCCCATCTCAGACACAAACACACACACACTCCATCACACGCACGAGCCTGAGTTATCCAACACTTGATTGGCGGCCCCTTGGCGCCCTCCCGTCGCGGCGTGTAATCAGGGGGCGGAGCTAATGTGTGATCCGGGCGGCGGACACGAAGGCCCGGGGATAATTGGAAAAGCAATTAGTCTGCTTCCTCCTCGGTGTCCCGCCCCACCCCGTCTGGACGAGGACCCCCTCCCCCCCCCCCTCCCTCGTTAGGAGGAGCCTAATGGATCTGCGCTCGGCGCTTTGATTCGTTCCCGCTTCAGTAAACCCATCAACCCGACACACGCGGCGCGTCTGGCTCGTTCAGAAACGGGCCGACCGCCGTCTTGAATTAAGAACATTTCTTCTATGTTGACGTCCAGTTGATGTCACACTTCAAAAGGTGATGGTGGTGCGTTCTGGGGAATAGAACCCTCACCTCCGGCCGGGGCTTCTACTGCCTTGCTCCTCCTCTTCCTACTCCTCCTCCTGCTCCACCCCCCCCCCCCCCCATACCGCTACAGTAACAGCTGCGCTATTGATCCGGTCAGAAGCTAACTGAAGCTAACAGAACGCTCAGTGTTGTCAGGAGACAGGAAGCAGCTGTGATGTCATCCTGGATCAATACACGGCGCGGCAGGAAGGCGGCTCCTGTACGACCCCGGTGCGGGCCGGGGTCGTAGGTCATCTCAGAGGCTTGCCCAGGGGGGTTCATACTAACATATATACTTCAGCATCATGTAAGGTGCAGGCGCTGCAGGCAAATGCTTGAGCAAGGCATTGGCACTGCCAGCGTCGAGGGTTCCGTTCCCAGTTGCTTACCGATGCACGTGCTCAGAGAGGAGATTTGATGGTTTGGGTAGAAATATGTTCTCAGCTCCTCACGCGACAGAGCGCATTCGGAGTAGGCGTTGTGATTCGCCCCGCCGGGTCATCGCTGACGCTACGGGTCCTTTGTCGACCGACAACGACCGACAACGGACGAGAAGGGTCCGGCTGCAGTTATGGGCGTTTCATGCACTAACCCATCACCCTAACCGCTTTGAGAAAGTCTAACTAGCGCATGTTCTATGAACCCAGGTGTTGACGGCGGGGGCCGAAGGCCGGTGTTTTGACGGTGAAAGAAGAAGGGGGGCGTGGACTGGGGCGGGGGGCCTCATCTGGAGTTCAGCACTACAAACCGAGGTGGTTGGAGGAGCCTCAGCATATTCGCTGTCAGGGTAAAAGCTTTTCGCCGGCGCTGCCAGCGGTGAATTATTCATGTCTGTTGGGGCAGACGCCGGCACAACGTTCATCACCACCGCTCTGTGACACAGGAACCACGAGGGACTCGGACTACCAACCCTGGTCCTGGACCAAGTCCGCTTCTGAATTCCCCCTACCAGGGCTCGGCAGTGCGACTGCATTGCTCCCATTTGCGAGTCGATTATCTCCGGTGCAAATCGAAAATGACATTCAGTCGCATCAGTGCGACTCCGACAGAAACTGTAGCACATGCACCGTTTCGCTGTTTGCGCAAGCGCTGAGCAGTATATATTTTTTATTTGGCAACCTGAATCGTCTCCTCCAATGCGCTCGCAGCATTGTAGCAACGTCGTCAGATCTGACCAATGCAGAGCTTCCACAAGAGACACGTGACCGCATGCGCGCACACATCGAAGAATGCAGCGCGAAAACGGAAACTAAAATCAAATCATAAAACGGAGAAGCGAAAGAGTGTTGGCGTTATGAAAATGAACCCCCTGAACGCAGAAAACAAGGGAGGACGAGAAGAAGGGAGACGGAAACCAAAAAATTAAGTTTGACCAAAATTGCTGAATTTTCAAATGTTGTGTTGCGAAATTGTTCAGCATGGTAGCACAGCGCTACTTGGAAAAAAGCTTAGCGTCAAGCCCTGTACACCACACACACACACACACACACCTGCCCCAGGCGGTCTCGGTTACATGGGCTTATTGATCTTCTGTGTGTAGGCCTGGTGTTCTGCTACGTCAGATTATTTTAACCCCAGCTGCAGGAGACCTTCTATGTCACAGCAGAACCTCTGGCCCAGCGGTCCTACGAGACGAGGTTCCACGCAGGCACGGGCGATCCACGACCGATCCTGTCAGGAAGAACGGATCCCGAAGGTGAACGACGAGAACTGATTCCCAAAACAGAGAGAGGGAGGGGGAGAGAGAGGGAGAGGGAGAGAGAGAGAGAGAGAGAGAGGGGAGAGAGAGAGAGAGAGACATCCGCAGCTGTCAAGAGGATAAATGGTTTGGTTCTAAAGTGTTTTCTGAAGACACCGCCGGTACATCGCACCGGGGAGGGGGGGGGGGGGGGGGAGTAACCACTGTGCTTTGAGTGACAGCTCAGAGCAGACTAAAGGCCAGAGGAGGAGTCCAATGAGGGAACCTCAAGACTGAAACATCCCCGTCATCTGAGCCTGACCGTTCCTTCACCGGTTCCTTCACTTCAGAACCCAGAAGAACCCAGCAGAACCGACTACAACGCAGTAGAACCTGGTAGAACCTTTTAGAATCAATTCAATGATAGAACACGCCAGAACCCACAGGAAACAACAAGAATGCAGGATAACGCAGTCGACCCTTAGGAACCAACACAGCCCAGGAAAAGAACCTTTAGAACCCAGTAGATCAAACACCAACAGCAGGTTTGTTATGCAATCATCTTTAAAACACAGTAGAACCCTCTAGAACCAGTGGAACACGTTCCAGACCGGTCAGGCAGGACTAAGAGCCGGAGCCCGGACCTTCCACGGTGCAGTGTTCCGAGTGTTCCGTAGTGGACCACGGGGGTAATTACTCGTCCGTCCAAACAACCAGACCAGGGGGGTCGATGCGGGTCCATCGTCATGACAACGCTGGTCCAAACAACCGGACCAGGGGGGTCGATGCGGGTCCGTCGTCATATCAACGGGGGGACGTCCGGGTCATCCAGGAAGTCCCCGGGGAAGCGGTCCGGTTCTGCGGGCGGGGCGGACGTCCTCGCGGTCCTATTCCAGCCCTCCAGGGGGCCCTCCACCCCTCCGCCGCCGCCGCCCCCCCGCGGCACGATGCCGGCCAGGTCCACCCCCGAGCGGCTGGCCGGGTCCGCCTCCAGCCACTCTCGGCCAATCACGTCCCTGCGCAGACAGACGGAGGGTGTGTACATCACATCGACAACAAGGTTAGCAGCGTCCCCCTCGCTGATGGACCCCTAATCAGGTTTCTATCTGCTGCCCCCCCCCCCCACCGTAACCACATCCCAGGGTCCTACGGAGCCTCAGGTCCGCACGGGGATCCATACTGGATTACATTAGGACCGGATTCACAGACACGCCCCCCGATGACGCCGGCGGCCAATCGGATCGGGCGGGGAGTTGAATGGACCGGGCACTCAAAGGGCGCCAGAAAGACGTGTGTGTGTGTGTGTGGGGGGGGGCGCTGTGTTGTACTGAGGCGTAACCATGGCTACGGTTCCGTGCCACCCAGGGCCGTACCAACCCGAAGTCTCGGGGAGGCCCTTAAAGGCCGGGGTATACTACTCGTACTCCGTAACACGCAATCCGTGTCCGTTACCACGGAGACCCCTCCAGCCTTCGCAGTTCTACGTCGGCAAAGTAAACAGGTAAAGTAAACAGGTTGACGTTCACAGTCGCTTGAGGCGTCCGTACAGCAGACCCGGCCCGGTCTATAAATAGTCCCCCCCCCCCCCTCGCCCCCCCCCAGAGCTAACGGGCGTCTCCCGTAAGATCGTTACGATTGGACCAATCAGAAAGAAGCTACTTCTACGTCCTGGCACTTAAGCCTGGTTTATACTTCTCTGTAAAAGGGCTGTACGCGGACACAGAGAGCCCTCTGCGTAGAACAGAGACCCTCTCATAGTGAGACCCTCTCGTAGTACGGAGACCCTCTCGTAGTGAGACCCTCTCCGTACTCTCCGGGCGCATCCCATATTTCTTAACGGTCCGTCACTCTGTCGAGGGAAATCAGAGACAGCGAGGGCTGTGATTGGTCCTCTTACAACGTCATTTCCGGAATTACTTTTCCAGTTTGACGACTGTACTGCAAATTGCAGTACTTTGTAAATAGTTTGTTATTTACATTTAAAGCACTTCATTTTTAATGATAATTTTTATATCCCTTTTTAATGACAATCTGCTGTACGGACGCATCAAGCGACTGTGAACGTCTACCTGTTTACTTTACCCACGGAGAACTGCGAAGGCTGGAGGGGTCTCCGCGGTAACGGAAACAGATTACAAGTAGACCCCGGCCTTAGCGAGGTTGGGCGGAGGACGGTTGCTCTCGCGGTCCGGCTAAAACTCCTCCGTGTTTAATTCCCTTGCTCAAGGGCTCTGCCCCCCTCCCACCCCGTAGTCCAACCCATTTGGGGTCAGGTTCTGATCAAAGCCGGTCTCGTCAGGCTGAAGGCCGCGCGGACCGTAAATCCAGCCAGATCTAAATGTGATTGGACCACCCGGGCCTGAGCGGGGGGTGGGGGGGGTCCCACCTCGACCTCGCTGACCTTTGATTACGCCCAAGGTCGGCCGGACCCCCCCCAATCGCCCGGCACAATCCACTCGGCGCTGCCCGCGTCCCTGGAGCCGGCCCCAGCCGTCAGGAG
Organism: Enchelyopus cimbrius; assembly: GCA_027122795.1. Classification (NCBI taxonomy): domain Eukaryota; kingdom Metazoa; phylum Chordata; class Actinopteri; order Gadiformes; family Gaidropsaridae; genus Enchelyopus; species Enchelyopus cimbrius. The sequence goes on from JAOPJJ010000134.1 coordinate 2,025,435, forward strand.
TCAGCACTGACAGACGGGGTCTCATCGGGGGGCCGAGCGGCGGCCGGTGGCTGGGAGACGTGTGTGTGTGTGAGCCTAAGGGGGTCAGAGGTCGTGTCTAATCATATCCACAGCGGGGGGGGGGGGTCATAAGTCTGCGAGCGCCGTCACCTCGCCGCCGATGAAGAGATGCTTAGCGCCCTCATCCCCGGTGGGGGGTGCGTTCAGGACCATGTATCACGAGGGGGGGGGGGGGACAGCTGAAGGACGAGGAGGTGGTGGGTGCCCCATAGGGCGAGCACCACAGCGGCCAGGGCCCCCACACGAAGCACAGCCTCATCACAGCAGGGACCAGCGTGTCAGGGTTAACGTTCAGCAGGTCGGGGCTGATGGCTAGCAGGTCAGGGGTGATGGCTAGCAGGTTGGGCTGATGGCTAGCAGGTCGGGGTTGATGGCTAGCAGGTAGGGGCTGATGGCTAGCAGGTCGGGGATAATGGCTAGCAGGTCGGGGCTGATGGCTAGCAGGTCGGGGGTGATTGCTAGCAGGTCGGGGGTGATGGCTAGCAGGTCGGGGCTCATGGCTTG
>JAOPJJ010000134.1:2065598-2070598 GCA_027122795.1 Enchelyopus cimbrius
CACACACACACACACACACACACACACACACACACACACACACACACACACACACACACACACACACACACAGTCTCACTCTGACAAGCTTACAAGGTATTTCACACCGTCTGCTGGTGTGTGTGTGTATCTGTGCGTGTGTGTGCGTGTTGTCCATCACAGCCTACAGGGCCCCAACGTCGCAAGGCCAGAATAGAACGGACGATGATAACGAGCCAGACGCACCATGTGACCTCATAACATGGCCGCCGCCGCACAACCGACCGTTCCAGGAGTCAGAAACTCAGACCTACGGTACTTTTGGAGTTCAGAATAGCACCACGAGTTTCCTGCGGAAGTAACCAAGAAAACGGGACGCGTTATCTCCTCGTTACAGCCGCGCTGGTCAGCATCGCACTGAGGAGATCGTGTTGTTCCACAACTGGAAAATATCATTCTTTCACCGTTAAATAGACGGGTATTCAAATAATTTAAAAGATTTTTTAGCGCAGGCCCTACAGCTATAATATAATTTTTGTTTTATTGTGAAATATTAAATAGTCCAGCATTATAATTGAAATATAATTAAATATTCCATTTGAATTCATATTCACGAGAAGCATCAATACATCAATCATAATTCATCAATAAATAAAATCCACAGAACAAAAATGACCACTGATGTAATCTAAAACAAACATGGCCTCAGAAAGCCTATTTAATTAGGATTTCCGTTAATTGGGCTCCGCATCTCCGATGGCATTTCTCGACACCGGCCCGACATACGGCAGGTGATGATGCTGGAGGAAAACGCGCAGCAGGAAGAGGGGCTCGGGGCAAACCATTCGCCCTGCACCCCCATCTCCCATCTGCTGTCATCGCCGTTACCCCGAAATACAAGATACAATATACTGCTAATCTTTACCCAGGAGAACAAATATACACCACATACATTGACGGTCACCAGCTACTATGATGGGACAAATCAGTCAAGACTCAAATACTCAAATACAAATACACAGCGCGCCAGAGTATCATGGACCGTTTTACTTTGCGGACAGATATTTCAAACAATGCACTGATGCTGAAGTAACTGTAAAGTGAAACGAAAACCTTTTATATCTATTTTTGTGCACAAACGAAACCACTGTTCAACATTCACCCATGCACCCCAGGCCCTAAACAAGACGCTGTCTTCCTTCCACGCCTTGCAAACACAATCGACGCTTTATGGACACTTTATTTGGTTCTTCTATCAAACAAAGCAGAAAGAGAAAACGCCAACTAGCGACTCACCGATACCCCGTCGCCCGCTTTCCGTCTCAGGAAAACGGGATCTCCAATCGCAATCGACTCGCTGTTCTATAATTCGTGGTTCTTTCCTCCAAAGTACTTTCTGTTATGACAGACCAGGGACCAGGGAGGACGCGATGTGCCCGAGGGCCACGCCCACACAGGAAAAACCAGACCCAGGGTGGGCGTGGCCCAGAGACCCCCCCACTCGCAACGGCGTCACGTGATTCAGGGTAGAGCCACAGCTGAGATATGACGTCATACACTTCAGTAGCTTCGTCTAATTGTTGGATTTTGTTCACATCGCATTGCACTAGCGCTAGCGCTAGCCTAGCACCAGTGAACTAACCCAACTAGAAGAACTGAATGAAGTGCGTTGAAAACGTCTCCAATGATAACACACTGGCTCACTTGGAAATGAGGTCCATAGAGGTCAACAATTCCGAACTTAGACTCACCTGTGTGCTCTCTGATTGGCCCATGCGCATTCACCCTCAATTAAAGTCACCTGTCGCGCACCTCCTATTTAATGCGCATGCGTAGTGGGTGCTGTAGTGTTGCGGGGGACAAGGAAGTCTCTGAAGAAGTACATGGAGGTCCGTGTTTTCAGGTACTTTGAACAAACCAGACAACCATGGCGGCCAACAACGCGCTTCCTCAATGAGATCTTCACCAACGAGACCTTCACTGAGTACCATTTTATTTTATCACCAGTGGTGGAAAGGGTTCGTCTATTGGGATTCAGTTTAGCCCTTCATAGACTTGCTTGTAAAGCAGCACGTGGTTTTGGTTACCATGGTTTTAAAGTTAATTTGTGATTGATGTCTGACCCGTCTTAGTGGTGATTATCTGTAGTAGTAGTTTTAATGTTATCTTGTAAGTAGTGATTGTTTGTGATTTTTTTTAAATCTGTGTTGTGACTGATCTAATGAGCATACCAAAGGTATGCTCATTATTTTGTATCTGTTCAGTACTCTAGGAACCCTGGCAAACGCTGTAGGGAAGCTGGCAACTTGAAGTAGTGTTGGGTTTCCCAGCGCCCTCTCTGGGGCAACCCTAGCAGTATCATGCTCCGTCCTCTTGACTGGTGCGGTCATCCGGTTAAAGTCTCGCACCATCTGGCGGCTGTGAGACCTCAGGTGTACCTCACCTGTCTGACCTACAGAATGACCACACCCTGTACTGTGATATGACCGCTGTAAAGGCTAGTGCTAACTGGAAAATGTAGTTTAAGGGTGCCTGAAGGCCAGCCCCAGTTTGACTTCTACCAAAAGGGTGAAGGTCTAAACGATCTGAGGATCTAGCTGTCCTGATAGGATGGGGTCAGTTTGGTGCGAGGTTTCTGGTCTGGTGCAAGGTTTCTGGTCTGGTGCGAGGTCCCTGGTCTGGTACGAGGGCTTAATGGTCCAACACGTTCAAGCTGGACATGTAGGTGAGCACTTGAATTGTTCTCCTGCACATTACAGAATCCCTCCTGATCTTCAGAACTTTTCTGCAACCTTCTCTATGGACATGGGGAAATTGGAAAGTATTTGGAGCCAACAACGTTCCAGTAAATTTACTTTAAGTCTTAAGGTTGCCATGTAAATTCTCCAGCATTGCACTGCACTGGACCAGAAACCAACCACACCTGGACCAGTGACCCACCGAACCAAACCAGTGACCCTCCAGACCAGAATCGTATCGGACCGGGAAATGTACATGATTCTCTTGGACCGATGGTTTGCGTTGTTGGTTTTCTAGAACTGATGAAAATAATTCAAGTATTTGAAAATGCAGTCTGCAACATTTCCTTTGCTTCCAGTGCAAGTTCTTCACCTTGTAGTGCAAGGAGTCAAATGCGTCTTGGTGAGGTGACTCGTGTATTGCATCTCTAGCTTGTGTCTGTCCTATACTAGAACCAAGAATTGGTCTGGAACCTTTTTCTGCTTCTCACTTGAGCGCCTCATAAAGGCCGAGTACTTATCCTGAACTGATTTATTTGAAGGCTAATCACCCGAGATGGCTTAAATTACTTTACTAATTTGAATTGGGGACAATCGCATACGATTACAACATTTTTCTTCCCTTTCCTTTGTGTATACATGCTGTCCTTTTACTGTGTATTGTAATTAGTAAGTGGAGGGTGAGGTGTGCAATATCTGAGGCTGTGTTGATATTTTACAGTACTGTATCAGTTCTTGTATTTCAGGATGCCTTTTAGAGCTGGCTAGGGACAACAAATGGAAATGAGCATTTTCAGCTAACTATAATTCATGCACCACCTGTTTTGTTTAACAGAACACATGTTTTCATATACAGCCTTTTATTCAGTATCAAAATAAATATATCAAGAATACACAATCTAAAGAAAAAAGGTAGATAAACTCAAACGCCTCCTTCATGTCTGGAGATATGAACACATACTATTGGATAAGAGCGGTTCACAAACAGTTTGCCGTTTTGAGACTGAATGGTATGTTTGCTCATCAGCTGTTCTTGAGGTCAGGCACGAGGTGGAGCGCTCAGATCAATAGAAGGGTGGAGGAGGTGAGGATGGAGGAAGTCAGCTGTAGGGTGGAGGAGGTGAGGATGGAGGAGGTAAGCTGTAGGCCGGAGGAGGTGAGGGTGGAGGAGGTAAGCTGCAGGGTGGAGGAGGTGAGGATGGAGGAGGTAAGCTGTAGGCCGGAGGAGGTGAGGGTGGAGGAGGTAAGCTGCAGGGTGGAGGAGGTGAGGATGGAGGAGGTAAACTGTAGGATGGAGGAGGTGAGGGTGGAGGAGGTCAGCTGTAGGGTGGTTGAGGTCAGCCGTAGGGTTGAGGAGGTTCATTCTTAGGGTGGAGGAGGTGAGGGTGGAGGAGGTCAGCCGTAGGGTGGAGGAGGTTCAGTCTTAGGGTGGAGGAGGTGAGGGTAGAGGCGGTGAGGGTTGAGGCGGTCAGTCGTAGGGTGGAGGCGGTCAGCTGTAGGGTGGAGGAGGTCAAGGTGGAGGTCAGCCGTAGGGTGGAGGCGGTGAGGGTGGAGGCGGTCAGTCGTAGGGTGGAGGAGGTTCATTCTTAGGGTGGAGGAGGTGAGGGTGCAGGCGGTCAGCCGTACGGCTGCAGGCTGCTCTCGGGTGGGGCGGAGGCGTGCATGTCGCGGGTCATGTTGCGCTTCTCCCTCAGCCGGGCCTGCAGCAGCGTGTGCTCCACCACGCCGATGCGGATGTCCATCTGCACCACCTCCTGACGGAGCTTGGTCAGACTCTGCTTGAGCTTCACCACCGGAGCTGCACAACATATAGGGATAGGGGGAGGGGGTTAGTGGGCGTGGCCGGCACGTGGGTGTGGCCGGCACGTGGGTGTGGCATGTGTGTGGGCGTGACTGATATGTGGGTGTGGCCTATATATGGGCGTGGCCTGTATGTGGGCGTGGCCACAGACCTTAGGCTGTCATCTAAACAGGGTGAGACACTGACCTCCGTCAGACATGCTGCTGCCCTTCTCCTCCATCTCCTGCTTCACCTCCTCCAGCTCCTCCGTCACCTACACACACACACACATTATACACACCCTCAACAATAAACACACCAGGTGCACTACAGGTGGTGTTCTGCAGGTTGGTGTTCTACATCTTGGTTCTGCAGGTGGTGTTCTGCAGGCTGGTTCTACAGGTGGTGTTCTGCAGGTGGTGTTCTGCAGGCAGGTTCTGCAGGTTGTGTTCTGCAGGTGGTGTTATACAGGTTGGTGTTCTGCAGCTTGGTTCTGCAGGTGA
>JAOPJJ010000134.1:3514836-3529113 GCA_027122795.1 Enchelyopus cimbrius
CTCCGTTAATTGGAAAAGAACGGCAAAGCTTGTCCGCGTTCAGATTTTTGAAACTTGTGAATTAGCTAACGTCTGGTCCGCAGGTCCCACGGTGATTGGTCGATTCAAACGCTGTTGCTTTTCTACGACAAGGAACGTAACTTAACGTGCACGTTCATTGGTTGTAAAATCCACTTCCGGAAAGTCCAACGTTGTATTTTCTTTAATCCGTGGGAGACGGTATCGCCATCTTCAGGCCAAAGTTTGTATACGTAAATAGCTTCTTACATGCAATTTATGTTTTTTGTTGCCAATGAATGGGCAATTCCATAAACACTGCGCTATAACTCATACAGTGTTCTAGGCCAATGTATGTAAGACCAAATATCTTACAAACAAATAAAGTACATTTCTTTGCTTCTAGTCGGATTTAGCTGTCTTTGGAAACAACATCTACCGAACATATCAACAGACCTATATAAAAATACGGTAATATTGGGTAGTAGTGGATGATCCATCTATAGGCGTTCCGGTGTGTTTTGAGGGCTCTCTCATTGGCCTCTTTGCATTGTGCGCCAGATGTGCTGACCTGTGATTGGCTGAGCGCTGGCCGAGGGCGTGTTTACACGAAACATGGCTTCCCTGTCTACTGGAGAGCCTCAAGAAATGGAAGGTAAATACATATTTATCTTCTGATTTCTCAATAGTTGTGTTTTCGTAATGAATCAACGCCCTACGGTTAAATACATCACATATATTGAATGAGGTGGACAAAACATGCGTTGTGGATGTGTTTTTTTAATGGAAGTAAGCCTTCCCCTAGACGTGAGGATTAGATCAACAACAAGACTGCCTGGTGTTATTCCTCCATAGCCTACTTCACCACTCTCAAAGGAAACCTTACTCTGGCTTTTCAAATTGTGTCAGTTGCTCATACACGTATTCTTTAGCGTCAATGATTTTTAACATTTAATTCCTTAGTGTCTAAGTTAATATATATGTAAATAGGGCTATGGTGGCCTAGCTTGCGAGCTAGCATTGATTTAGCAATGACTTTCTTAAATTCGATTCAAGGATACTTTTTTAATCATGAAGACTAATTAAGACCGAGGGCAACCAAAGCTCCCACCGGCTTTCCGTTAAACGTTTGCCATTAAAGATACGTTTGAATTTAAATATAATATGCAATATAACGTGCACTTTTTCTATGACTTGTATACACGCAGTGTGTTGGGAAGGCCTACGACCATTATATGGTCTATAATCACCCAGTATAATTTTTAGTGTCATTGTCGTTGTAGTCCCTTCAGGTGTCAATGGAGTAGTGCACATCTCTGAACATCTTTCCTGCTAATATCTCTAGTGGATCGCCGTGGCGAGTCTGAAGAATCTGGAGATGATGAAACTCGGAGGAAGAGTATCAATGGCGAGCAGGACACCAATCAGCCATCTACCTCAAGTGATACATTTTCTTTAAACGATGCCATCTATCTCCATAATCATGACAAGGGTTTATGCTATGACATTGTATATGACAAATTTAGTAAGACCATCAGTAAGTCACTATGTTTTATATTTCAGTTAAAGAGGAGTCTCCAGTTGATATGGTTACGATAACACTGGACCCTGACGAAGAAGTAAGACATTTTTGGTATTTGTTAGTTGTCTTGACAATTGTTTTATTATATGGCTGCATTGTTGTTCCTTAGTCATTAATCATCAACCAATAATGGTGGCTTATTGTCTTTTTAAAGGATGTCGATCTTGTTCACTGTCGCATTGGGAAGATTGAAGGATTGGAGGTGTTACAGAAGGCTAAAGTAAGATGTTCATTGGTTCTTACGTTATTATTAACCCATTGATATGTGTGCTTTTTCAGATTTCTGACCTAAACTTAATACTGAGGCCTGTTAAAGTGAATACCGATTTAATTTGTCCCTCTTTCATGCAGACCCTCTCCCTACGCCAGAATCTCATTAAGAAGATTGAAAATCTAGATGGCCTGAGATCACTGCAGGAATTGGACCTTTATGACAATCAGATCCGGAAGCTGGAAAACCTCCAGAATCTCACAGAACTGGAGTGAGTCTGAAATGACTGTATTCAGTATCCTAACCCTAACCCTTCATAGCATATTGACTTGGGCTTTATAATGGACACTGTAGATAGAACTATTCTGTCCAGTCCGCCATTTGGACCAATGCTGTCTTACTTTTCCCTTTATATTAGGCAGCTCGACGTTTCATTTAACATTTTGAGGAAGATTGAGGGCCTGGAGCGGCTGACCAGAATAAAGAAGCTGTTCCTGCTTCACAACAAAATAAGTACCATCGCCAACCTGAACCACTTCACCAGTCTGGAGATGCTGGAGCTGGGCTCCAACCGGATCCGGGTAAGATAGTTTGCACCTGTGAAAATAATCCTGAAATATCAATTGTTCATCAAATGTTGGAAGAGTTGTTAATGATCAAAAGATGTGTCGTTACAGTGTTTTGAAAGAACTCAGTGAATGTGTCGAATTGTAGCAGGGGGTTAAATAGTTAATACAGTATTTTTTCCCAGCGATACAAACCGTGTCACCACCGACACAAAGTTTGTAACACTAGTACTACGCGATGCAAGAGCTTTCATAAGTGGGCCATTGCATCTTCCACATTTGTGTTACCTTATTGGGGACTAGATAGACACTTAAAATACATTTATGTTTCCTTGTTTGGTGCACTCCTTGATCAGTGTATGAATGGCCGTTTCAATGGGCGAATTTTAAAAACCGCTTTGAGTGGTCACAGGTTAGGGAAGCGCAGGGAAAAACGATCCATTCATTAAGGTAATATTTACAGAGCAAACAGTGATATCCATGTGTCATGTTGTTGGCTGTACAGATGATCGAAAACCTGGACAGCCTGTCCTCTCTGCAGAGCCTGTTCCTCGGAACCAATAAAATCACACAACTACAGCACCTGGAGGGCTTGCACAATCTCACAGTTCTAAGCATTCAGGTACATATTTCATTTCAATTCCTGTCATTTTTGAATGAATGTATAATCTATAGTGATACGTTCATAGAGCAATACATCTGTAAAGATAATGCTGTTTTTTTGCCACCAGAGTAACCGCATCACTAAAATGGAGGGTCTGCAAGGCCTCTGCAACTTGAGAGAGCTTTATCTCAGCCACAATGGCATCGAGCTCATCGAGGGGCTGGAGAACAATGTGAGTCATACATTGTGATACATACACCAGTGGCCGCCGTTTTACGAAGTCACAGTTTGTAAGCAGTACGATACCACGTGTTGTGGATCGAAGCACACCTTCTCTTTTTGTGTCTCTCACACAGAAAAAGTTAACGACCTTGGATATCGCCGCCAATCGAGTGAAGAAAATTGAAAATATTAGCCACCTGACAGAACTACAAGAATTCTGGGTATGGCAACACAATGGGAAATGGTTGGAATATGAACTGAATTCACTGAACTTCCGGCATCATTCACAGTGTGAAGTGGTTACATGAATCATGGGAACGTGATCAGGGAGTCATGAAAAGTTCCCAAAGTAGGGATCCTCCGTGGATGTTGGAAACAGTGACCTCTTCCTCTGGTGCTTGGTCACCAAGAATTATGTATTTTAAAGAAAATATACACTCTGTCCAACCTATCACACACAGGCTTTGGGAGGGGTGGGGCAGCGGGTGGTGTGTTCCAACAATGCTGATGCTTTGTCCCCCACCTCCTCCTCACGTCTCCCTCTCTCCATCTGCCTCAGATGAATGACAACCAGATAGAGAACTGGTCAGACCTGGACGAGTTGAAGAATGCCAAATCTCTGGAGACGGTGTATCTGGAGAGGAACCCACTGCAAAAGGATCCCCAGTATCGACGGAAGATCATGCTGGCGCTGCCCAGCGTACGCCAGATCGACGCCACCTTCATCCGCTTCTGAGCAGCAGACGTGGGGAACCTCCTGCCATTAGCACTCCATTTACCCCCCCCCCCTCGCTCCTGAAATAACAGATCTCACTTTCCAAACGAAATGGCCTCATAGACGTTGAAACCGCACGCACACAGATGCCAACACTCTCATTGCTCCGTCACCCTCTGCTTATAAACAAATGCACACTTATAAGCTTTGAACTTAGAATTCTGCCATGTTAACCCACTCTAAAAAAATAAAAACATATATGCATCCATGCATAACTTTATCTATGCTGTTGTCTAAAAAGAAGTGTGCTAATTTATCAAGGTGGTTTTCAAATGTGTGAAGAAGAGAGGATTCTTCTCACATTTCCTTGTTTGTCTCCATTTATTTTTTGCATGCATGATACACTATTTGGTTCCTCTTTTTTAACCCCCCCCACCCCCCCATTATAATACCTCTTCATTTATGTTTGAAGTTGCACTACAATCTATTGAGAGACAAGATGGGGCCTTTTAACAAATAAAAGGGTTTTAGGGGAAGCGGGACACGTTCACCTCACCACGTGTTACCTCTCACAAAAGGTATGCCAGGTTCATAAAGCATCTTAATAATATGGGACCATGGGATGTTGTATATTTGACCTTTGACATGAATAAATCCAATTATTTAGGCTAAAACTTCACAGACGTGTAAATATCACGACCTAAAGCGCCACGTGTAGTTCTTATTTTTCCTGTTGGGTCATCATAAATTGTGCATACTGCATTTAAATAAAGTTATAGACAGTGCATGTGTTTCTTGTCGTCTGTCAAGTCTCCACAGCCTTTTGGGTCAATGGGTATGAAAAGTGATCATAACGCTTCCTGTAGTTGACGGTAGTTGTAATTATTTGTCTAAATTCAATATGAATACATGGCCTGGTCAGAGGTGTATGGTTGCAATACATTCTTTACATGTGAGATTTATTGGAGAGTTGGAGAGTTATGGAGTTGGAGAGTTATGGAGAGTTATTGGTCCATTTGTTGTGTAGCTGTGTAGCCTATCATTTATTATTGTTCATACTTATTTCATATCCATATTGTAAGGACATGTTTTGATATGTCCTTTGTTTATTGACAACAGACACAGTATGCCTATGCTTTGGACTTCTAATAATTTAGTGGAGTAGTGTGTAGAGTCCGATGTGACCCTTAAGTAATTGTTGGTAGACTGTAAAAACAAATCCAATATCTGCTTCAAATTCATCCATGCACTTTCATTTGTTGCTCTTTAATAATAATAATCTTTATTTTACTATATAAAAATACATTTAATATAACTCAATAATAATAATATCAAACATTATTAGTTGAATGCTGTCAAATAATAATAAATAATTGTAACCACATTTTTCCAAACACGTTCTTCTAATGAGGAAATACATCTCCCATAAGGCCACAGCGAGCCTCGGTGACGGCGGGGCATTGCGCCAGGGAAAGGACGGCGGGACGCACGCGCAACATTTGTGTTGTTGTTTGTGGCGGTAAGATGGCGGCGCTCGGAGATTCATCAGCTCCGGGGGTGAATGGGTTAATACAACAATTCACAGCAATAACAGGTAAACGAAATATTTCTATATGTGTTCGGGCCATATTCTAACCCTTTACCATCCCCTCCGAGCAGCTTATCTGACCGGGGCACCTGAAATGTACTGCGCAGGAAACAAAATGGGCATGCTGTGTTGTACTGCCCCCTGTCACTGCTCTGCACTGGAAAGAGAAAAGCCAGTCACGGCTGACAAGTACGTGGGGATCTGGCTCGGGAACTTTAAAGTCGAACGACGTGGGGAAGGTGTATTCCTTCACGTGAGCCTAAATATCGCGTTCAAACACACTATGCGTGTGCAGTCTTATCACAGCGAGATCACGTTCGCCACACTCGCTCGCTCGTTTTTCGGATTGCATGTTTGAATGTGTGGAATGGACGTCGGGTGTGAAACATTTTCCCCCGACGAGCAGAGAGCACCGCTAGCTCGCTAGGCTCCGCCTAATGCTCCTGGTAGCAGGCTGGAAATGAAACCCCTCACTTTTTTTGCTGCCATGATCGCAGTCGAGCGCGCAAACGTCGCACGGCATGAGAAAAGTTACTAAACTTCATTGTAACGCATTTTATTGTTTAATGTGTGTACACCATTGGTTTGAATGGATGATGGAAATAAGAAGGCTCCTTGAAGAGGATACTTGCACTGGGGAGTGAGCATGCGCAGTTGAATACTTTCAGCACATGAACTATACCGTGCACATGCATGCTCCGACCCGTTGGTACAGGTTGTGCCTAGTGCACGGCATCCCCATTCACAGCTTGCATGCAACTTCCACATAAGATAATACAATAATTGACTAAATATCACTTAAACAATATATTGGTTTGATGCTAATTAGCCATTCTTAAAGCCAGTCTTTAGCCATTGCAATATAAAACAACGATTGTGTCCTCCATGGTAGGGGGTTCAACATGATAATTCTGCAGTGCTGTCATACTCTGACTACATGTTGATTATATCTATGCATCTATTATTTTGTTATGGTTCTTTCTAGGAGCTACAGAGAGTATAGGAAAACATATGCTGGAAGCATGCAACAACAACCTAGAGATGGCCGTCACCATGTTCCTAGATGGAGGTGGCATTGCAGAGGAGCCCAGCACTAGCTCTGGTTCTGCTGCGGCTTCGAGCAGCAGAGCTCCACCGACAGAGTAAGTTGATGTTTTATTCATATCAGGAATGCAATGCATCGCTTTGTTGTATAGCCGTCATTTGTAATATGACTATTTTGTTGAACCTGTTACATCTCAACACTTTGCCACCTGGTTGTTGTCTAACCAACGTTCCCTTGTGTTTCATAGTGAAGTACGAGCGCCGATTCCCCAAAAGCAAGACATATTGGTAGAACCGGAGCCACTGTTTGGAGGTACTCTTCTCAATATGTGTGTTTGAAACCTCACACGTCATAGGGATACTCTGGACGGCCTTGTGTTTTGCTGACATTCATGTGATAACTTTGACTGTGTCTCCTAATTCTTATCTGCCATCCAGTGCCAAAACGACGACGCCCTGCCCGCTCCATCTTCGATGGATTTCGGGACTTTCAAACGGAAACAAGTGAGTCTCTTCATTATCTTTTTTGTTCTTACTTTTGTTCAAGAGATAGTTCCCGGATTCTGATTGTTTTCTCTTATTTTTCTGTCTTACATGTTATTGGCTACCACTAAACGTAACGGTCTGATCTGTATGGCTCAGACAGATGTATCAAATGTGGTTTCCGTTTCCATAACTCTAGTCTGAAATCATTCAATCATCCCATTTCCGAACAGTTTAACAAGGGAAATTCTACAAATCTTAAGTCCTAGTGGATACCTTCCAGCGCCTCGCCTGGTGGACTTATAGGGGTTGGTATGTTTCACCAGTCCGACAGGAACAAGAGCTACGGAACGGAAGCACAGTGGACAAGAAGCTGAGCACCCTTGCAGACCTTTTCCGGCCCCCAATTGAGCTCATGCATAAAGGAAGCTTTGAAACGGTAAGGTGTTGGTGTGGCTAAACTATTTATTTACTTGTATTTGAATGCATCAAACTAACCTTTTTTGAGGTTGTGTTGGAAGGTGACCAGCGAAATCTGGTTTGGATAAGAAGCTATCAAATTATTTGATATTCTGCTATTCAAAATAGTTTAACTTACAAAAATGGAAACTCAAGATGAAAATCAATTGGTTCCGGTTTTAGTTTTTCTCTTTATCACAGATTATTGTTATTTGGTAAAACACTACACAAATATTACTGCTTTAACATTAATATTCAGCATTCATTAATACACAAAATAATGTTTTACAATCCCTCGTGCCATGAGGAAGGAGAGACTCTACTAGCTGTAGACAAAATGTGATGCTTGTTGGTGCAACCCATTCAAAGTGTTCATGTGTTGTCCATGGGGATGTGATGGAGTTCATCCCTCCCAGCAGCACTCCCTCCAGTAGAGCTCTGCTGGAGGTGCTGGAACTTGATATGAAACACCTTGTAAACTATCCTGTGTGTGTAACATGAAATACATGTGGTTCTAGGCAAAAGACTGTGGACAGCTGGAGAACAAGTGGCTGATGATCAACATTCAGAACGTGCAGGACTTTGCCTGCCAGTGTCTGAACAGAGATGTGTGGAGCAACGAGGCCGTCCGGACCATCATCAGAGAGCACTTCATCTTCTGGCAGGTCCGTCTGAGGCCTACTTGTCAGTCCAAATTCAGTGGTTCATGTCTGTTGTAATGGTTTGTTTTGAGTATTCACCCTGCGTATCCTCTCTATCCCAGGTGTACCATGACAGTGAGGAGGGCCAGAGGTATATCCAGTTCTACAAGCTGAACAAGTTTCCCTATATTTCCATCCTTGACCCTCGAACGGGTAAGTCTGGATGAGGGTGTGTGTGTGTGTGTGCGTGTGTGTGTGTGGGGGAGGGGTCAGACGTCCTGTTATATGGACATAGCCTGAACGCCTAAAAATGTCCCCCATTAGGTCAGAAGATGGTGGAGTGGAACGAGTTGGACGTGGCGTCGTTCCTGGAGCAGGTCACCGGCTTCCTGGCAGAGCATGGCCAGTTAGACGGACCGTCGTGCAACGCTCCGCCTGCGAAACGAGCGCGCTCGGTGGGTCCCCCCCCCCCCACTCCCTCATTTCATCTTTGTGTTAGGCTCCTCCCATATGGGATTTTTCAAATGTAATTCATAGCGACCGCAAATCAAACAAGTCTTCCTGTGTGCCTTACTCCGACACCTTATCCCACCTTATTTATTGTCATTTTTTTCCGCCTCAGGAGAGTTTGATCGATGCCAGCGAGGACAGCCAGCTGGAGGCGGCCATCCGGGCGTCCCTGCAAGAGACCCACTACGAGTCCTCCGTCCCCGAGGTGCCCCATTCCCCCCAGTCGGAGGCGGAGGACGACTCGGAGGCGGAGCCCTTCTCCGACAGCGAGGGCCTCATATCCATCGACGGCTCGGACAACGACGCGTCGGAACCCCCCGAGGAGAGGACCACGCCGACCTCGTCGTCGACCTCGTCCGGCAGACGGCCCGCTGCCCCTCCCTCCTCCTCCTCCTCCTCCTCCTCTTCCTCCTCCTCCTCTTCCTCCGCCCCGCAGCCTCTCGGTTCAAACAGCGCCCCCCCCGCCGGCCACCGAAAGTCCCCGCATAAAGAACACAGCCACAGGAAGGAGGAGAGCAAAAAGAACCACCTGGAGCGCCCCAGCGCGGCGCCGGGCCGCACAAACTCCGAGCTGGCGCCGGGAGAGAACCACTGCTCCGCCACGGCCCAGAACGCCGCTCCGTCAGGCGCCGCCAAGCCCTCGGAATCGGACTGCCCCGAATCCGATGACGGTATGAGAAAACCTACGCTGGGCACATGCTTGTATCTGTTCCTGTTTGTGCAGATGAGTGAATATGCTTGTAAACGCATGCGCAACTTCTAATCTGTGTGGTGGTTCATCTCTGCAGGTCCTAAGGCCAGGCTGATGCTTCGTTACCCAGATGGTCAGAGAGAGCAAATCGCACTGTCTTCCAAAGCCAAACTGATGGTGAGACTAATTAACCGTTAAGCTTCCGATGAAATGTGAACAATTGATAACATTTTCGGTCTACTCAAAGATGGATAGACACTAGCCTGTGATGCCCTACTCTTGCAGTGTTTTCCTAAAAATAAGGACTGTTGACTAAAACATCAGATTTGCACAGGAAGTACACATGCCCTTTACGAAAATAGTATGCCTGAATCATTGTATGGACAATTTGACCCACCCTGTGCCCAAGGTAACTGTCCATCTGCGAGTGGCCAGATGGAAAGTGTTTGTGGACAACATTGCTGCTTTTGACTTTTTATTGGATTGTAGACAATAATGAGGAAGTATGCCGTCGGCCCTGCCCTTTTTCATGTTATTCTGTCATTGAAACCATCTAACCCTCTCTCTCTCTCCTCTCTCTCCCTATTTAGGCTCTGGTAAGACATGTCCAGTCCAAAGGTTATCCCAATGAACGCTTTGAGCTTGTCACCAACTTCCCCAGAAGGAAACTTGCACACTTGGACTATGACATCACACTGCAGGACGCAGGGCTTTGTCCACAGGAAACTGTATTTGTGCAGGAGAGGAACTAGCTAACTTAAATGACCCCCCCTCCCCAAAAAAATAAACCTCCACCGTTCAACACAGGCACCCATCTCTGGTAGACCTCTACTCATCAACCATCACTGAGGCCTGGGGTGGATGGCTGGGATCATGTCATTTGGCCCTATCCCTTTTAACACTTTTTTGATTTGTCCAGGTTAGGCCCTGTCCTATCAATGGGACATGTTTGAGTGGATTGGACTGATTTACGTTTTTTTTCTCCACTTTTCCACTGGCTTGAATACTGATGTACTCTCTACTGGCAGCCTAAACCTTTTTTGTAGTGTGAAACATGGCCAGTCAGGTGTTGACACCAGCAATCTCCAGATTGTCTTTTTTTCTTCCTCCGCCTTTTATTTTGTCCATGTTGTCTATTTCAACTCGACCAACGCTGTATTTAGTTTTTTAGCATCTCCCTGACACGTTCCAGTTGTTGTCCAGATGGAGCTCATTTGATAACATTCATATAAAGTTCATACGTCTAACAAGAGAGAGGATATTTAACAAGGCACTACGTACACGAGGCGATCCGATCGGTGTGTAGAGTGTCATCCTTTTACCTTCAGGCTGTTTGTAACTGTTTTTCTGTACCGGGGGGGGGGGGGGGGGGTTATGTAAAGAAAGGCTTTTGTAAGCATCTGTTGGTACCAAATGTGGCTGTTGTTATTATTAAGGTGAGAGGGCATGGAAACAATGGTTCTGTGAATTGGAAATGACTTTAAACGTGTCTAACTACCCCCAGCGAAGAATTGAAGATCAGTAGATCTGCACATTTGTACTCAAGTTTCTATTGGTTCATTGTAGACTAGTAGATGAGATTTGAGAGTTTCTGCCTTTTGATACAAAAGTGAATGAATGAGGAGCTGTTCATACCATTGATCAGTCCTGCTTTGTACAGGCGTGGTGTAGAGAGATGATATTTAGTTGTAGTAATTGTTCATTCTGTTTTTCTTTTTTTTTATATTCTGCCAAGCAAGTATGCTGATGCTGAAATATAATCATCGAAACCAAAAAAATAGATTTGGTCTTCTGTTAAATTACCAATCCAAGCAAATGTCCAAATACACAGACGGGGTGATGGAGCACACGCAAAGGGAATTATTTCAAGTATGGACTGCTACCCAAACCATATCAATACATCCACCGACTAAGGGTTCTCATTCAGAGCTACAGAGGTGTTGGTAAAGAACGTTTTTAATATGATCTCATGGTCTTATAATTATCGCATTATTATCTTAACTTTTCCAACCCATTCCCAGAGTGTGAATGTTAGGCCATGTTACTGAAATTACAGAATTAAGTCATACATGACACCCAGCACTAGCCTGGCCACCGCCAGCCTACGTACATCTGCTCAATTCTCTTTTCCCTTCAGTACTAGGTCTGGGTTTGCTGCATAGACTTAGGTTTTTTCCGGCAACATTTTGGCCGGTCCAATCAGCGACAAGAGCGAGTGGCTGAGATTAATGACGTTGACTTATATTGATTATATATATTATATTATGTATATATATTATATGATTTTTTTATTAATACTATATTAATTCTATATTCAAAATAGGATTTATATGGGTGGTGTTGCTTGTTTACAGCCTGAGCATGACCAAAAGCTAGCGATTGGTTGTGGCAGATCCTGAGTGGCACTGGGCAGATCCAATAGTTTTAAACTTCAACAGACACCCGCCTTTCAGTGAGTTGACGTGTTTCAATGCGATTCCAGACCTTCTGTACGAATTAAATGAAATGCGATGGTCTGGTTGGACCAGCCTAACCCAGCACTATTGTGTGAATGAATCATCACCTTCAAGCAACCTTTTGCTGTCAGTTCAGTAACCTGTGCTATTCAAATAGCCATAGAGGTCAATAGGTCAGAGATACAGGCAGCGTATCTGCAGCTGGTCAAACAATGGACCCTGAGACCCCCATGACTCCCATCTTCTCATAGAGCTACAGCTGTGTCGAAATGTTCACTCCACTGTGCACTCCTTACAATGCTGGGTTACATTTCAGAAAAGTACCACAGATACGTGAGGTGCAGGGCCTAGATGATTATTAATATTATTAATATCAATAATTGGTTGCATTTATACAACTTTTTGTAATCCCAGTTACTCACATTTCTTTAACAAAGTAAGTGAGACAACATACTGGTGGTCTTATTATTCTGACAGGCGCAAGATGAGAAAGAGGCTATCTAATTGGAAAACATATACCTACAGGTACTATTATATACACGTATAATACAGATAAATTAAGTATGGCCGTACGCCTGTAGTATCTGGGTGTATTATGTAAACACGGTAACCACCGCAGACCCTGCTCACACAGGCCTCCGATGGTTCTAGGTACTACTTGTCGATAAAAGTTAATGTATGACTTATGTCTGGAAGCTGGGAGTTCATGTATTGTGAACGGGAGGTAATTTGGCTGTATTTAAAAGCACACTAATTAAAGTTAAGATATCTGAATGGGGAATTAAATGTTGAATTCCAGGACTATCAAAACATGAAGACTGAGAGGCTCTATTAATAGAGCCAGAGGTGTTGGTGTACAACATTTCTACAACGGACAGTTGTTGATATGATCTCATGGTCTTATCGTTATTGCATGATTATCTTTTCCAACCCATTCCCTGAGTATGAATGTTAGGGCATGTTACTGAAATGACCGAATGAAGTCACACACGATATACAGCACTTTCTGTGTGAATGAGTCATAATCTTCAAGCGAACTGTCTGTCTGTCTGTTTAGCAACCTGTGCTATTCAAATAGCTATTCAGGTTAATGGGTCAGAGATAAAAGCAGTGTATCTGCAGCTGATCAAACAATGGAAGCCCCAACGTAAACCTCCCTCTTCACAGGGAGTTACAACTGTGTTGAAATGTTCTCTTAAGATCCACCCTTCATTGGTAACATTTCAGCAAATAACTTGTTTGCTACTCAAAGTTGTGTGTGTGTGCGTGCGTGTGTGTGTCTGTGTTAAGCTCCCACCTGGGTGTTTGAAGGCAGCCAGAGTGTTCCAGAACGCGTGACATCAAGTGTTTAACGTACCGGTGGTCTTATTTTTCTCACAGAGGAGAGATGGCTAATGGTGCAATCCAATTAGAAAAGCAGGGGGTTGATTTCCTGGAGTAGCTTTGGCCGTATTATCTCAACAAGTCGACGACCCCAAACCCTGCTCATGCAGACCATGCAGATCACGCAGTCGGTTCTAGGAAGGACGGGTCGATAAAAGTAAATGTATGACCAACGTGTCGTTTGGAAGCTGGGCAGCAATTGAGATTGCAGAGTTCATGTGGTGTGGGGGGGGAGGTAGTTTTGCTATAGCTAAAAGCTCCCAAAGTAAGGTTTTTCAATGATGAATTCACAGTTTAATCCCAGGACGATCACATTAAGAGATGGTTTTGAACGGAGAAACGACATGGGGTCGGGTATGGTTTTGGTAGACCCCCCTACCTTTCCTGTAAGCCATGGACCAGCCAAAAAGAGTTGCGCTCCAGTCCTAGACTTTGGACACTCACTCTGCAATCCCACAATGTGACTGACCACATAACCGGAATGTAATGCACTCAGCTCAAAGCATTGCAGTAAATCCATTACCCTATACTTACCACTGATACAACCACCTTTATTTCGGTTGCTCGGAGGATGCATTAGCGAGCATCCTAGTAGAAAGATTAAGCATAAGCACATGTGAAAGGGCTCCATGGTTCTGCAATGTCATGAAGACAAATTACAATCATAGCCTGGATTTATTTCCATAGCTTCTTGATAATCAGGAAATTCCCCCAATAATGGGTTGCTTTGCGTAATATTGGAAATGGCCACTCTTTCTCAACCTACGAACGCCCACTTGCTTGCAGAGAAACGAGCAGGGGTCAAACAGTGACACCCTAAACAAACTATTCAGCTCAGCCCACTCCGACGGCTGCTATAAAAGCACCGACCATTTGATCTTTGCAGCAGTCTGCAAGTGATTTGGAGACCCGTTAACCCGCCATGAAGCATATCCTCCTGTTGGCGCTGTGTGGCTGTCTGGGTAAGGATGATCACAAAAAGTCAAGGCAATTATTCAATATATAAATATAAATGTACAATGCAAAATGTCATACTGGGATTTAGGCGTGTTGCAACTTATAATGTAATAAAGACTCATAATGTAATAACGGCTCATAATGTAATAATTTCAATGTAATAAAAGT
>JAOPJJ010000134.1:3546166-3557212 GCA_027122795.1 Enchelyopus cimbrius
CGGCGGTGACGACGGCCTCCAAGCCGGCGGTGACGACGGCCTCCAAGCCGGCGGTGACGACGGCCTCCAAGCCGGCGGTGACGACGGCCTCCAAGCCGGCGGTGGCGACGGCCTCCAAGCCGGCGGTGACGACGGCCTCCAAGCCGGCGGCGAAGGTGTTGACACCGGCCTTGGAGGCGGCGGTGGAGCCTCTGGCCTCGGCGGAGGAGACTGCAGCCCCTCTTCCTCCTCCCTGTGAGAACCCGGCTGCCCCTGAGCCCGCGGCGCTACCCCCGACGGAGACGCCTCTCTCCAACGGCCTCGCTCCGGAGGCCGACGAGCCCACTGAGGACCCAGAGCCGGAGGACAGCGCTTCGCTCGCTAAGCCTGTGAGCCGCCAAGCTCCGGAGTCCACTCCTCTTCTGGCAGACCCTGCCCAGGAGGAGAAGGAGGAGAAGGAGGAGAAGAAGGAAGAGGAGGCTGAGGAAGAAGAGGAGACAACAGAAAAGACGGAGGACGCCTCAGCCACTCTCCCCTCAAAGGAATCCACTATGCAAGGTACGGCTGGGCCAGAGCCTCGCAAACGTTTTTCTTTGTGAAGTCGTCCTGCTGTGTGGTCTAATGACCTCGTCCCTCGTGTTCCTCATAGCCGCCGTGTCTGTGCCAAAGAAGAAGAGGAACATGAAGGAGCTCAACAAAAAAGAGGCCATCGGGGACCTCCTGGACGCCTTCAAAGAGGTGCGTTTCTGTTTTGCACCGGGGCCTGTCGACGAGGGATTTGGACTCGTGAACAGTGAAGTGTTGGTCCATTCACTCCCCTATTGTCTACACACAATGGCTCATTCTCTCTAGAGGTCTGCCATCTACATGATCCATACATTGTAATGAAAGGGGAATTTATCACTGACCTTTTCAACACCAACTGTTTGTGCCCTCAGGAGCAGGAAGCCACAGCAACCTCCAAGCCCTCATCAGTCGAGCCTGAGTCGGCCCCAGCTGCCCCTGCTGCTCCGGCCCCAGAGGCTGTGGATGAAACCTGGGAAGAGAAGGAGGACAAGCAGAGTACAAAGCCAGATGCGCCCAAAAGCGAGCCAGCGGAGCCGGCGAAGTACCAGTACAAAGAAGGTGGGATTTCAGAATTCCCCCCCCCCCCGCCCCTATCTCTTCAACTGTGAAACTAACTTGGACACACTGGGATCCGTCCTTTGCAGAGCAATGGAAGCCCATCAACCCAGAGGATAAGAAGCAGTACGACCGGGCGTTCCTGCTGGGCTGCCAGTTCAGCAGCGCCAGCATGCACAAGCCTGAGGGCCTGCCACTCATCAACGAGGTGATCCTGGATAAGGTAGGTCCCGCCTCACTTGCACCACAACCCTGGGCGTCATACAGCTGATTGACAAGGCAAAATGTGTGATTAGTTTAGCGTTTTTTTAATAATAGAAAAAAATCTACAACATTTTCGTGGTGCTCATTGCTGACTTCATCGTAGGCCAATAAGACTCCGATGAGGCCCGCTGACCCGGCCCGCGTCATGAACGTCGGACCCGACTTCACCCCCTCATACCTGGGTAACCTTGGCAGGCAGTCGTCAGGAGGACCAGGACCGCGCGGCCCGGTAAGAGACAACAAAAAAACCCAACCGCGTTCTCTGAATCACAGGTGTTCAATACGTAGCCGTGTTTTTGACCCCTCGTCGTCGTGGTGGTGGGCCCACAGCCTCCCGGCCCCCGCCGCTCCCAGCAGGGCCAGCGCAAGGAGCCCAGAAAGATCATCATCACCAGCATGTCGCTCAACAACGAGGTGCAGCTCAACAAGGCGGAGAAGGCCTGGAAGCCCACGGTGAAGAAGGCCACCCGGGGCCGCGGCGAGGAAGAGGGCCCCGAGGAGGAGGACTCCGAACAGCTGAAGACCCAGGAGCTGTTCAAGCGCGTGCGCAGCGTCCTCAACAAGCTGACGCCGCAGATGTTCCAGCAGCTGATGAAGCAGGTGACGGACATGCAGATCGACACGGAGGAGCGGCTGAAGGGCGTCATCGACCTGATCTTCGAGAAGGCCATCTCGGAGCCCAACTTCTCGGTGGCCTACGCCAACATGTGCCGGTGCCTTATGGGGGTGAGTCCTGCACCTTGCCCAAACCTTTAGGAGGCTTGTTTCTGAAGATGGCCATATTGGCAGTGTAGGCAGCGTTGATGAAGCAAATTGAGAGAGAAATACATTTGTTTGTTTGACCTTGCCGTCTTGTGTCCTCCTCAGCTCAAAGTCCCCACCACAGAAAATCCAGAGGCCACGGTTAACTTCAGAAAGCTCCTCCTCAACCGCTGCCAAAAGGAGTTTGAGAAGGACCAGGACGATGACGTGATCTTTGAGAAGAAGCAGAAAGAGCTGGAGGCGTCAAAAGACGTAGGAAAACCCTCCTGTCCGTCCGCACCTTAACCCACCACACGCACCGTGCGGACCCCGCGTTTATTTGTGCAATGAATCCGTCTTTCAGGATGAGGAGCGCGAACGCCTGAAGGTGGAGTTGCAAGAATCCAAAGATAAGGCCCGCCGACGATCGCTGGGCAACATCAAGTTCATCGGCGAGCTGTTCAAGCTCAAAATGCTGACCGAGGCCATCATGCACGACTGTGTGGTGAAGCTGCTGAAGAACCACGACGAGGAGTCTCTGGAGTGCCTCTGCAGGCTACTGGCCACCATTGGCAAAGACCTGGACTTTGAGAAGGCCAAGGTAACACGCCGCACATTCCAACTCAATCTGCGTATCCAGAGGTGCCGGGTCTCACTGACTGTGGAACGACGTGCACAGCTGCGGTCCATACGTTTCTTATGTGTGCCCACAGCCCCGTATGGAGCAGTACTTCGCCCAGATGGAAAAAATCATCAAGGAGCGAAAGACCTCGTCCCGAATCCGCTTCATGCTGCTGGATGTCCTGGACCTCAGAAGGGTATTTTGTGCATTTATCTACTGTACTTCTGTTCCTCTCTGAGATCATTCATCAAACCTTTCTCCAGCTTGTTCTTCCTGTGTGTACACTTAACAGCCATCGTTATGTCTTCTTTTATGTACAGCTGAGTGGCTAGAGTGTCTGTCTGGCACGTCCTGTGGGTGCAGATGGAATCTTATTGCCTTACAATGCAGTGCTTTAACGCTACAAATATTGGTTTTTACTATAGTCCTGGACAACAACAAATCATTGCTTACTTTTTCTCATGTCAACTTTCTTAAGTAGCAACAACTACATAATTATGCATATGTGTTTTTCCTTTCCTTGCTCTTAAACGACACTAGTAGCCTACAATAGCATGGTATGATTTAACTGGACCCTTGATGCAATGTACAAACCACCTACTTAGTGTGCTGTTCATGTTGTCACCACATGTCCTCATTGGGACTCTGCCGGGTCCCGTTCGCAGCGAGAGCGCTCAACAGTAATAATCAACCCCAATCCACCGTCCTGTGTGCAGTGCAAGTGGGTGCCACGCAGAGGGGACCAGGGTCCGAAAACCATCGAACAGATCCATAAGGACGCGGAGCTGGAGGAGCACAGGGAGCAGATCAAGGTCCAGCAGCAGATGCTGTCCAAGAAGGATGGAGGTGGAGGAGGAGGCGGCGGAGGTGGCGGTGGTGGTGGTGGTGGAGGAGGAGGAGGAGGCCGGATGGGAGGTGGTATGGGAGGCAGAGGGCACCATACACAGGGAGGTGGCCGTGGTGGAAGTCAGCCCCAGGACGAGGGCTGGAACACGGTGCCCATCTCCAAGAACAGACCCATTGACACCACCCGCTTCAGCAAGATCACCAAGGTGTGTTTGTTAGCCTTGACGGTTGGCTTTGCCGGCCCAACAGTACATGCTGCCCAATCCGTTCCCTGAGGGTTCCTTCCTTGACCATTATGTTGTGCTTGTATCCCACAGCCCGGTGCTCAGGACGTGGACGACCAGCGGTTGGCCCCAGGGGGGAGAGGTTTTGGTAACTGGACCAAGGGCAGCAGCGGGGGGACCGGGTCCAAACCGCCTGGTGCAGAGCAGGGTAAAAAGAATAATGCTAATTTCTCAAGATGATTTCAAGAGGGAGAACGTCATGTTTGACGCTGACTGTGCTATTCCGATCCGTTTGCCAGAATCTGGTCGCCCGGCCACCAGCACTCTGAACCGCTTCTCGGCCCTGCAGCAGTCCGGTACGCCGGCGGCCGGCGACGCCGACCGCAGAGTCCCTCAAAGGTGAGTCCGCCCAGGCCTCCAGTGTTCTTCCGGATCCCGTCTTTGCGCACCGCCCCTCCGTCCGCGGGGTCACTCCAGGGTAAACTCCCACCCAAAACTGTGCGTGCCCCTCCCCCCAGGTCCAGCTCCAGCCGGGACCGCGCCGGCGAGAGGGACCGGAATGACAGGGACCGCTTCGACCGCTTCGACAGGGGCAACCGGGCGGCGGTCACCAAGCGCAGCTTCAGCCGCGAGTCCCAGGAGCGCGGCGGGGACGGCCGGGGCCCCACGGAACCCGTGCGCCGTGTGGCCAGCATGACAGATGACCGGACCAGGAGGGACCGGGCGGCCAGCAAGGAGCCTGCAGGTAGGGGCCCTCCGTTAGTCCTGGCACCTTGAGCTGCCCAGTACTGCCCTGGGATCAGAGCTGGCGGTTAACATGGGGGGGATTTTTCAGAGATTGCTTTTTAGCTTTTTAATTCAAAGATTTTTTGGGGGGAAGGCAGGGTATCCACGGGGTCTTAAAAAGTAAAAAAAAAATCTTAAATCCAATTATTTGAATTTATGGCCTTAAAATGTCTCCTCAAATTCTCCTCAAATCTCATAAAAGGTCTTCAATAATATTTTGTAAGGTCTTAAAAATCTACTTAAAAATCTATACTTTTATTTAAAACATGCACAAACTTCAGTCTTGCTTTGTAATGTTTAGATTTTTGAGGATGCTATAATGTAACTAGTTACTACAATTTGTAGTCTCATTATAGCGTCCTCAAAAATATTTTTTGCCATCATCGAATTGTATATTGTATTCATTATGGTATTACAAAAGTCTTTTAACAAAGACATTTAACTTGTTGAAACCTGCAGAGACCCTGGGAAGGGTTTTTTGGGAGATTCTTATGTGATGGGGTGACTAATGGATTTGCATCGTCTGTCCCACAGTGAAGCCTGAGCAGACGCCTGCTCCCGCCCCTGCACCCTCCAAACCTGCCCTGACGGAGGAGGAGATGGAGAAGAAGTCCAACGCCATCATAGAAGAGTACATCCACCTGAACGACTTGAAGGTACACACTGCGCGATCCCGGGCGTTGCATCAGCTCCGCATAACCTTTTTTTTACAGAAAACTGGAGGCTAACCTGTCTCTGCACATCCCGCACACTCCCAAACTGTAGGAGGCGCTGCAGTGCGTGTCCGAGCTGAACAGTGCCTCGCTGCTCTTTGTGTTCGTGCGGAGCGGCGTGGAGTCGACGCTGGAGCGCAGCCCCGTGGCCAGGGCTCACCTGGGCCACCTGCTGCACCAGCTCATTAAGGCCGGAACGCTGCCGGCACAGCAGTACTACAAGGGGTGGGTGGTCCTCTCTTCCCCCCCGTTGGTACGCCAGTTGAAGGAGTAGACTGGGCTGGGGTTGACCCGATTTTGTTTTTGTGGAACAGACTTCAGGAGACCCTGGAGATGGCAGAGGACATGGCCATAGACATCCCCCACATCTGGCTTTACCTGGCCGAGCTCATCGTCCCCATGCTGCACGAGGGAGGGATCCCCATGGATCAGCTTTTCAGGTGGGGCCCCGTCTGGATGGTGCAGTGAGAACAGCATGAACTCTCTGCCTCTTCACTTATCATAGTTTATATACAAATTAGTATGTAGTCTTTAGCGCCCTCTGTAGGAGGATTTCATTTCATCTTCCGCTAAGATAACAATTTTATGAAACAAAGGTCTACCTACTGTATGTTAAAGCAATAATGTCATGAAACTTACTTTTAATCTCACATTGTTTCCTTTCGTTTAGGGAAATGTCCAAGCCTCTAGTGCCTTTGGGGGAGGCCGGCAGGTTGCTGTCACAGATTCTGACATTGCTCTGTAAAGAAATGGTACGTAAATCAGTACCCAGACCCTGCAGTAACTCGCCACTAACCCTGCTGTGTGTGTGTGTGTGTGTGTGTGGTAACCTTAATCCTTCATGGTCTATACCCTACCGATAACCCATCAGTATCTGAACATTTCCAAAATCACTCATTTCGAAATGAGGTCTTTCCCCATGACCACCAGGGCTCCAGACTGCGACCAAAATTTGAGTGTGTGCGACTGAATTTTTCATCTGATTGCACAGTAAATTTAGTACATATGGTCGCACAGTATATTTGCCGTTAATTTAAAAAAAAATTGCCGTTAAACGTGGAAGCGGCTCGTCAATGAATCCGGAGTCTTTTGCCTTCCAATGATAGTGAGAAGGATAGGGAATGGCACTGGCTAATGTGTGGAGGTTCCTAGACAAAGTCGAGCGAGTAATCGTCGGTGAAAGGAGAACGATTTCACAATTGCTACGTGCGAATGCAATTGAATCGTTCAAACGCAATGCAAACACAATTTAATCATTCAAACGCAATGCAAATGCAATATAAGCGAACGATAGACTCCTTCCGACCTGCGACTGGTGTGCCTGTGCAAGTGCCACAGTCAGGGCTCTCAAGTCTCACGCAATCGGCGTGAGACGCACGCATTTCTACCATTTCACACACCCACGCGCCACGCTTCATAATTCTCACACAGAAAAATTTGCCGCAGCACTCAACATTTCTCTGGCGCACCGCTGTCACTATGTGTCTCCCCTGGAGTACTCAGTTGAGCCTCTCACTTACCAGCCAATCAAGAAATTTAAAGTGGCTACACAATAGCCAATCAGAAAATAGCACTAGCATCCAATGAAAAAAGGTTATGTTGACGTAATTCTGCTACAACCATCAGTTTCGTTCACCTAGTGTCAACTGTTAGTGAATGTTAATAATGTTAATAACAACAGCACTAATAATAATATTAATGAACCCCCCCACCCACTCCTGCAACCTGCTGGGGGGGGGGGCAGGCATATCTGATTAGCATGTTGATTTACGGTGCGTGCCCCTAACATTTTCAGTTGGGGGCCACAGTGCTCCTAGTGAAAAAGGTTTGTCTGGAACCCTGACCACCCATTGGCCTATTTCCAGCATGTCCCCTCAGCTAACTTGTTGTGTGCCTATCCATCAGACTCAGAAAAAGGTTGGGGCCCTGTGGACAGAGGCAGGCCTGAACTGGAGCGAGTTCTTGGCCAAGGATCAAGATGTCAACAAGTTTGTAACCGAGCAGGTCAGTTGGACAGAACCCCCCCCCCCAAAAAATGGAACCAAGGAGCACAAGAGTGGGCGTCCCTTCTGGAGTCTGACAGCGGTGTTTTGTCGTGTGTGTGTGTGTGTGGTTTCGTTCAGCATCTGGAGTTCACGCTGGGCGCAGAGGGCTCCGAGGTACCTCAGAATAAGCCGCTGGCCGGGGAGGAGATCGGCAAGCAGCTGGACAGACTGGTCCAGGACAAGGCCGAGAACCAGCGGATCATAGACTGGGTGGAGGTGGGTGTGCTGGCAAACGCAGGCTGCATTGGGAGGCGCTGCTCCACTGGTTGCAGTCTCTTGTTATTTGAGGAGCACACCAAGACAGGAAGTGTTATTTTTTGGTAAAATAACGTGGCCGAGGTTGCTCACCACTACTGAAGGGTTTACTTCCTCTTGTACCAAAGTTGGCAACATTTCTTGGATATTAGTTAATTTCATCTCTAGCATTGCTGGCCTTTCATTGAGTGAATCACGGAATGGAACATGGTTGACCATCAGAATCACACGTTTAACAATGGTGTGGTGTATTTTCAATTGACCACAGGCTAACTTGGATGAGCAGCAGTCTACCGGCAACCAGTTTGTGCGAGCGCTGATGACCACCATGTGTCAGTCTGCCATCATTTGTGAGTATTCACCAATCTGATCATGCTCCCTACAACCTGACATGTCCTGTTGGCAAAGGAGCAAGCCTCTTATTGTCGTGTTGCTGCTGCTGCTGCTCCTCAAGGCGACACCCCCTACAAGGTGGATGTGAAGCAGATAAGGGAGAGGGCCAGTCTGCTGCAGAGATACCTGAGCGACGAGCCCAAGGAGCTGCAGGCCCTCTACGCCCTCCAGGCCCTCATGGTGCACATGGAGCAGCCTGCAAGTAAGGGGAACCCGACCGCTTTGAAGGACCAGCCGAGGTTTCACCGAAACGCCCACCGCCACTGGCCTCGCCAAGCCAGTGGAGTGTATTCAAATGTAGAACGCAGCGTTACCTCCGATGAGGAACCTGAGGGCACTGGGGAGGAAAATGTAACATTTCACACAAATATGAATCCATCATTTTTGGTGGACATGCTTAAGTCCTCAAAACTAGAAATTCCAAATACTTTCATGGGACCTGATATTTGTTCAACTCGACCGGTTTACGGCCACTACCATACACTCCCCACCCCGCCGTTCAGAAGCTAATCGGTCCTCACCCAAACCTCTGCCCCCCCCCCCCCCCCCTGTGTGTCCACAGACCTGCTGCGGATGTTCTTTGACACCCTGTACGACGAAGACGTCATCAAGGAGGAAACGTTCTACAAGTGGGAGACCAGCAAGGACTCGGCGGAGCAAACCGGCAAGGGCGTCGCCCTGAAATCTGTCACCACCTTCTTCACCTGGCTCCGTGAGGCGGAGGAGGAGTCCGACAAAGAATAGGGGAGCCCATCCCCATCCTCTGCCCCCCTTTTTGTCCTTGGCAAGGGTCGGGCCCACAGTTACAGATGACTTAGCCTAGTAGGCGGACTTAATCAATCCTCAATGAGGATATTATTATTTTTTCTTTTGTGTGGGGAGGACTCGTAAAAAAACAACTAAACAATCAACTGGGTTTCCTGCTCCCTCTCTCTCTCTTGCTTCCCTGTTCTCTCTTCACACCTGCTTGTGACCAAGGCCTAGAATAACCCTGAAAGGGATGATGCAGCAGGATTGCTTGTTAACGATGCGTCAAATTGCCTACGCCCGTCACACAAAACATTTTTGACATTTGAAAAGACGAGTGCAAAAACCAACACGCTGCTCTTTTTATGGTTCTAGGAAATGCGTTTCCTTCCATCTCGTGACCCCAAGAGGTGACCTGGGGATGAATCACTGAGCATGTTGCAGGGGGACTTGGTTGTCATGTGGTAACGTGCGTGTGTGTGTGTGTGTGTGGGTGGGTGTGCGTGCGAGATGTCAAAATGAACAGAGCTCTTATGTCTTTTGTCCTTTACTGAAGTGTGCAGCATGATTGAAGTGTGTTTGTATTAATGATAAACTGGGAGATTTCCTAGAAAATGTACCTTGCTGACTAACCATAACTCACGTTCATTTTTATTTAGTTTTTTTTGTCGTTTTGTTTTGTTTTATAACCTGCTCCTCTTAACTGAGATGGGACCTGTGAAGGTAGAGTCGAGGGACTGTGAGCCGGGACTAGACTATTGACTACTAGGGGTGATCTCTATGCTTCCTTCAAAGCCGTGCTGTCTCCCACCCCCTGTAGTCAACCACCTTTATCTGAGACTCTTCAACTAATCTTCCTCAGTACCTAACATGAGCTGGTCTCCCTACACTCAATCCTGGGAGAACCCTGTAAGAGAAACTTAAAGCCCCATCAACATTAAAACTTGAATACATTGAAAGCAGAAATTGACTTGATAAGATATATATATAAGAAGAAAAAAAAGAAAAGGAAAAAAAAAAGCAGAAGTGATCCGAAAGCCTTTTCTACTCTAAGTGGAAACACATTTCAGGAGAGTTCTGTAAATATATGATTTTTTTTTGTTTTTATTTTTCAAAAATAATAAATTGCTAATGATGTTATACTATGTATCCTTTTCCAGCAGAGATGGCAGTTATCCAGATGCAGAGAGAGGCTTTCGATAATCCATTGATTCGTTTTATTGGACTTTTTGTAAATATGTTTTGCTTTCTTTATTATTTAAGGAATTATTGCTTCTTTTTGCATCGGAAACTGAAAGATGAGGAAACGGAGCGTTGCA
Organism: Enchelyopus cimbrius; assembly: GCA_027122795.1. Classification (NCBI taxonomy): domain Eukaryota; kingdom Metazoa; phylum Chordata; class Actinopteri; order Gadiformes; family Gaidropsaridae; genus Enchelyopus; species Enchelyopus cimbrius. The sequence continues at coordinate 3,556,223 of JAOPJJ010000134.1, forward strand.
AATAAAGGAATACTCAAGTTGCAGAGTTTGTTAAGAGTGTTCTCCTTTTATTTGGTAAATTGTGTGTTTGATAAAAACATTGTCGAACCACTGAGCGTATTCCAAGTAGGGTTATCCTCACTGCTCATTTTCCATGTATGTGGGGAGTTGATTTCTTGTTCTTTCCTAATTTGCTTATTATTTGCTGACATGCATGCAGAATTCGAGGCACACGTGCCGTTTAATAACGGTGGCTTCTTTGAAGATATTTTCTGACACATGCAGTGCATCCATTCACAGGTGCCCCTCTTCCTTTGCCGTTTGTGATCTCCATCTATTCAGCTAATGATCATTTAAGAGAGGCTGCATGCACAGGAGATGACACCGCCCTGCATTGATGACGCGTGACAACGGGAGACATTCGTGCAGCACACGTATACCACATAGTACCGAGCAACAAATGGCGCTTTGAGATCAGCATCCTCATATATTTACATTACATCTTTGATGATGCGTTTGTTTTGATCTTGGCAGACTATTTCAGCAAGGCATGCGGACGGAATGTGCGATGACATACGTTGATGGGATTCCTCCAGCGCATTAACATGTGCGACGCATACTGTGCCGCCGACGTTTGACTAACAGGTAGGTTGATGTGTTTATTAGCCTGCGTTACGTTATTGTCGAGCTCGTTGTGTCCATTATCAGCGATGGATTTGGCGGTTAAATGGAAAGAGATTGGCGCGTGCACGCGCGGTGAATCACGGTGTGGACCGTGTCATTGGTCCAATGCGAATACGGCCTTGAGGTTGCTGTATGTGTTGTTTTAGAGCTGCTAACGCATGACGACGTAGTCCGCGTTATCCCCCTGCCCTCATACATCTGGCAGACCAAACACATCTAGTAGACCTACCGCATTGTTATTGCTGTGTTTTCTCTGGAGGGGGGGGGGGGGGGGGAGAGGGTTAATTTACCTCTTCTACAAAAAGTGTAAAGATAACTAGATTAACA
>JAOPJJ010000134.1:3643462-3657830 GCA_027122795.1 Enchelyopus cimbrius
TCCGTTTTGGCTTTGCCCCCCCCCGGGTTGCAATCCTAATCGCGGTGCAGGGGGTCCACCCCCCCCCCCCCCCCCCCCCACGCCTCCCCCACCCCGTCCGTTGGCAGTCAGAACCAAGGATGTCGGCGCAGGTGAAGGAGGCCTACGGAGAGGGCGGGGAGGGGAGGGCGTCTCACCTAGGAGGCTGGGGTCGGCGCGGACCATCTTCTGCTTCTTCTTCTTCTTCCCTGAGGTGACTGTCTCGAAGCGCGGCTGGAGGGCACTGGTGTGGTTGGACTGGTACGGTGAGGGGGCGCCTGTCCCGCCCCACAGAGAGTCCGTCTGCTGCGGGACCAGAACCAGAACCAGAGGCGCATTCATGAGTACAACTCACCTCAGATAAATACATCAGAATAAAGAAATCGACCCATTTCCCTCAAAAACAACGGCCACCTTCTTCTGCGACTCCTTGGCCTCGCGGGCCTGCTGCTGCTGCTGTTTGAGGGCCTGCTGCTGCTGCTTGGCCGTCTGCTTCTGCTGGTTCGCCGGCGCCTGCTTCTGCTGGTTTGGCGGCGGGGCCGGCGTCTGTTGGTTGCCGTTCTGTTTGGCGCGGCGCTCCAGGAACTGCTTGGCAAACTCCTTGGCCTCGGGCGTGTCCCCCAGGTAGGCGCGCACGTAGTCGTGGACCTCGTACGGAGAGTCCACCTCCTTCAGGAAGGACGCGAAGGTGGGGACTGGCGGGCGGGCGGGCGGGGGAGGGAGATTAGCCGCTTTGGTTTGGACAATCCTACGATAGCTTTACCGACATGGTTTGCGTTGGACATGCATCGTTTCACTTTTGTACTGCATCCATTGGTTGAGAGTATCCCAGCTATGTTTCTCCGGGAATAATGCAATGGGTCCAAGCTGAATATCGAGATGTTTTAAGTTACATTTTGAAAACTTAAGAGACAATTTTTTTTAAATAATTGTTGCCAAGTTCAACGAAAATGTGCACAATGATCTGGTCTCAGCAGATACCTTGACTCTGTTGGTTGTTATGTCATATTAGGTCAAATCTAGGGGAAACACAGAGACCATCTACAACTGTAGCTACGACCCAAGCCTCTAGATCTTAGCCAATAGGAAAACATAATGCAGGATGAAGATGTCCAGAAACCCCTTTACCGAGCGGGGGAAAAACAGATTACATCTTTAAGCAACATATTTCTCCCAGAAGCCCCTGCGTTGTGAGCTCACCGTCGAGGTTGTTGGCCGTGTTGAGCTCGTGCAGACTCTGCTCGCACCACTGCATGAAGCCGTCCTGCTGGCCCTTGTTGACCGCCTGGAACAGCTTCAGCAGCTTCTCCTCCTCCTCCGCCACCTTCTTGTTGGAGCGAGTGGTCGACGAGTTACTGGGTGGGAGAAAGGGGGGGCAATAATTTGTTGGTGATATTCTGTAGGGTTAAATTATGTGGCAAAATGCATTATACCCTGGTGATTATGTTTTTTGTTATTTTTTTCTTAACAAATGACTTCCTGACGTGTTGGAAGAAATCTGCACACACACAGTGGTGGCAAGTTTATCGCATTTTTCACCCAAACCCACGACTTGGGGTCCCTGGGTACCTCGGGTGTCATCGGGGCCCCCGGCCGCAGTACCTGAGGTTGGCGTTGCTCTTGTTGTTCTTGGGAGTGTTGCCCTTCTTGGACTGGCCGGACTGGGCGGGCTGCTGGGGCTGCGGGGGCGGAGGCTGGGGAAGCTGGGGCGCGTGCTGGACCTCCTTCACCGCCTCGTCCCAGAAGCCCATGTTGGCGTTTTGGGCGTCGCCCCAGATGCTGCCGGGGTCCGAGCCCCAGTTGGCCCCCCCGGAGCCCGGGCTGACGGCTCCCCACACGGAGGAGCTCAGGGAGGTCTGGGGGGGGGGGAACAACCGCAAGTTAAGAGTGCTTCCGGGACACCTTACCCACAGTACGTTTCAAAACACATTTCCAGGGAACTCTCCTTCATAGCGTGCGCCCAACAAAAACGAAAATCATGCCATTTGAGCAGAAAGGAAACCATCGGGCAGAGATTCATTTCCTTCACTCACATCTCACTTCCTTCATGCGTTAAATCGCTCAGCGTTTCAACACAAAGAAAACGCGTAGAGCTACTCAAAAGGGGGGGGGCGCGGCTCCACCGCAGTGGTCAGGGCAAAGCCTATGGGCTAGGAGTTGTAGTAGCAGAAGAGGGGAACGTAGGAGGGCAAATGGGGAGGTGGGTCCACGTACAGCTCTGTTCTGGGCCCGGCTGGGCTGCGTGATGGTGGGGTGGGGCTGCTGCTGCTGGTGGTCCTTGCGCTGCTTCATCTGCTGCGCCTCCTCCCGCTGGATCTCCAGCAGGGACTTGGTGCCGGCGGGCGGCTTGGACACGCTGCCCCAGCTGGAGGCCTTGGCCTGGGGCTGCTGCGCCTGCTGCAGGGCCTGCTGCTGCTGGAGCTTCAGGAGCTCCTGCTGCTGCCGTCGTTGCTGAAGGAGGAGGAGGAGGAGGAGGGGATTATGTTGTTGTTTTCACGCTACATCAGCTACCGTCATGATCTCTATCGTAACGCCGATCAACATAACCCAAGTTCACGTGTTAACAGTTTGCGGGTTAATAGTTTTCCTCCTTCCACTCGCTGTTGTTCAGTTCCAGCTGCTATGAGCGTAGTCTCGACTAAAACACTGTTAGTCGAGATTACGCTGGGGGGGGGCGCCAGAGGATCAAAGTAAGGTCAGGGGGGCGTTTGCTCCAAAAAGGTTGAGAACCACTGGGTTAGATGGATAAGGGGCTGTTTTTTGTGGTCGTGTCTGGGAAAACTAAATGGATGCAGTTTGATGGTTCAAAAAGGAAGACGCCAGCACATTTGTTGACTGAGGAGTGTGTGGAGGTTGGGGATGGTGATGGTACCATCAGTAGAACACATCACGTTGTTTGGAGCCTCATCACGGAGTCACCGCGACTAGAATCAACCGCTCGCAGCAATATCACCGCCTTTGTACAATCATTCACCTACTCAACAGTTTGCCCGGTAGGTGAATGAAATGGCTGCGGCGAAGGCGCGAAAGAACACAGAGCTGTGCATCGTCACCATCACAGCGGGGGTGTCGTCGCTGCGGTCGTGTCCCGCATGCGTCATTCTCCGGAAAATCCGCCGTATCACGGCTGGTAGTAATATGATTCATTTGCACAAATTAGGCCAACACCAAAAAAGACGAGGAGGAGGACGAGGAGGAGGTCGAGGAGTGACGCGGCATCGCTCCGCGTCCCCTCGCCCCTCCGGGGGGGGGGGAGGCGGAGAAACGACATTCAAGCTCAGCGATTGGTGGATGGGAACCAACCTCCTCCCTAGCCAGACGCTCTCGCTCCTCCTCCAGCTTCTGGATCTCCGAGAGGGACTGGGCGCTGGGACTCTGGCTGACCGCCGTGCTGGCGGCCGACTGTTGGCCCCACTTGGAGGAGGAGGGAAGCTGTGGGGGGGGGAGGGAAAGCAGCACAGTGTGAGTGGGAGAGGTGGAAAGCACACAGCGTTTTTCTCCTACACTACATGCTCTGGCTTTGGACCGCGGCAGATGGGACTTTTCTTAAAACCTCACCCAACTACGCTACACACCTGTAGACGGGCATTTTTAAGCACCAACCCACAGTGGCGCGACGGTCCACGCTAGAGGCCCAGGTGACCAGACCCCCCCCCCTCCCCGGCTCACCTTCATCTGGGCCAGCTGCTGCTGTTGCTGCTGCTGCTGCAGCCTCCGCAGCGCCTCCTGCTGCTGCTGCCGTTGCCTTTGGAGCTCCTGCTGCCGCTGTGCCTCCTGCTGCTTCAGCGCCTCCTGCTGCTGCTTCAGCGCCTCCTGCTGCTGTCTCTGGGACTCCTGTTGCCGCTGCGCCTCCTGCTCCGTCCTCTTCAGCTCCTCCTCCTGCTGCTGCTGCTGCCGGACAAGCGCCGCCGCTGCCGCCGCCTCCTCCTCGGCCCGCTTCTCCTCCTCGCGCCTCCGCAGGGCCTCCAGCTCCTCCCGTTTCCGCCGCTCGTCCTCCTGGTGGTGGCAGTGGAGGAGGGGAGGGGGGACCCCAATCGGTTAGCGATGGATCAAACCCCCACTTGTTACGACGGCTCAAACCCCGGGCCGAGTTCCCCCCCCCGCGCTGACCTGCTTGCGGAGGAACTCGTCGCGTTGCTTCCGCTCCTCCTCCTCGCGCCGCCTCTCCTCCAGCCTGCGCAGGGCCTCCTCCTGGGCCTGCCTCTCCTCCTCTTGTCTGTGCTGGGCCTCCTCCTGCTCCCGCTGCCTCCGCAACACCTCCTCCTGGAAGATGCCACGCTGCGTGGGTTAGCGCTCGGCGAGCATAGCGCGCCCGGGGGCGGCACGGCAGTCTGGCCTAAGGGGCCGACACGGTACAAGGGTGGAGGGCGCGCACCTGTTGGTGTCGGAGCCGCTCCTCCTCCTCCAGGCGGCTGCGCTCCTCCCGCTGGCGGGCCCTCATGGCGTCCTCTAGCCGCTTCCTGTCCTCCTCCTCCTCCCGCTTGGCCCTCAGGTCTGCCTCGCGCCTCTCCAGCTCCGACTGATGGGGGGGGGGGGACCGTCAACGCAATCACTTCAGTTCTGCCCGTAAATAACTTAACTATTTGTCACAACTACAACAGCGCATTTGTGTGCCTGCAAGAAATAATATCCCTCATCAGCTGGGGGAAAAGTTCCACACAAGAGCGGTTACCTTGGCAGCCTTGGCCTTCTCTATCTGCTGCATCTGTTCGATGGTGGGAGCCTGGGCCATGGAGTCGATTGGCAAGTCCCATACGCTGCTGCCGTCCCACGCTGAGAGACAGGAACATGGGAGGGTTATAGAAAACATCCCTTCCCTTCCCCCCTCCCTGACGGACGGGTTGGAGGTCCCATAAAGACTTTGGGTCGACCACTCACAGCTCGGTACATTCTGTTGGAGGTTGGGTGTGCATGAGGCCTGAGATGATGGGTTCTGCATCTCCCAGACTGACCCAGAGTCTGGTACCGACAGAGACCGGGTGACGGGCGGAAGGAGGCTTTCAGACGCTCTGTGCGACAAAAAAACAACAACAACAAAAACATCAAACATTTGCAACATGTGATGCGTGTTTGCAGTGGAGTTCATCTCTGGGTCATCCCACCTTAACTTGAGGGCCTGGTATTGCTGTAGAAGGAGGTTGATCTGCTGCTGCTGTTGCTGCTGCTGCTGGATAGGGGCGGAGCTGAGGGCCGCAGCCTTCTGCTGGGCCAAGGCCTGGGCATACTGCTGCCTGGAGGACCACAGCATCAGGGGTCAGGAATGTTACACTAAACACTACAACTACAGACGGAGGAATAGGGTGCTTTTAAGCGAAAGGCCCATGGGGCATGACAACTTCACTGCGTCCGCGCTGCTACGTTTGGGCTGGCGTGGTTTATGACCAAGAGGGGCTGAAGAGGTACCTGATGAGGTACTGGTACTGTAGCTGTTGCAGCTGATAGAGGTTGAGCGCTGTAAGCTCCTGGTGTCTTTTTAGCCTCTCCTGGTCACCATCTGCCTGCATGGCACAAACACAAACGACATCGAGTTAACATGTTGTACCACACTGCACTTGCTGAGTGTCATCGTGGTGCAGGGCAGAGATAAGACAAAGCTTACTCCGCCAACATGCGTTTCATCTCAGTTTGACTCAAAATTATTATTTACATTTGAAACGGCAAATCTTTGGAATCAAAACTATTGAAATATCCAGCCGAATCCACTGTAGAACAGCAACGAAAACCTGCGCAAAAGCCCCAGGATGTTCCAAATTGAAACCTGTGTGTAGTTGAAATGGAGCTAATACGCCACCTAAGGGCCTGTGCTGGTACTGCCGTGGACGCTGGCTACTGTACCCATAAAAGTGGTAAAGACAGGCTCATTGCGGGACATTGCGAGGACGACAATGGACGAGTGGCAGGAGCGGCGGCGGGTGGGGGGGGGTCACCTGGAGAGGCGGGGGAGCAGCGCCCGAGGCAAAGGGCACCCGGCCCCACATCTTCATGATCTCCCCCAGGGGCTGGAACACGTCGTCGCAGCCCCTCTTCACCAGCAGGCTCATGGTGAAGTAGCCCGCCTGGAACCACTCCGTCATCTCGTGGTTACTGAACGGACCTGGGGGAGGGAGACGAGGAAACGGGGTTAACCACAAGCCAGTGCTGGCAGATATTTGCGCGCCATTAATAGCTTATAGATCCTGGCGTTGAGCCACGTCATTGGTCGAAAGAAAGCAACCACAACAACTGTCCCTCACCTTGCATCTCCCCCTGGGGGTCCTTGTAGAACCACTTGAGCGCGGCCTCGTGGGTGAGGGGAAAGCCGGTGGGCTTGACCTTCTCCTTGGCCGCCAGCCTCTCCTCGTCCACACCTCCTTCCTGGAGGTAGGCCACCATTTTCTCTGCCTCCTGGATGAAAAAAAAAGAAAAAAGTTGATTAAAACACCGAACTTGAACGAGCTCAAACCAAAAGACGCAGATCACAAGCGAGCCCACCTGCTCAAAGTGTTTGAGCCCCTCGTCTTCGTCGGTTTCGTGGGGCAGCATGACGGGCCGGCCGATGGCTGCCATCATGCTGGCGAAGGGCAGGGAGCCGGCCATGGCCATGGGAACCTCCATGGGCTTCTGGTGCCTCCGCTGGACGGAGGGCGACGGGACGGAGACGTCCGCTACAAGGGGCAGGTCAGGGAAACAATGACTCATTTTAAGTGGAAATACATGATGACGACAACAACAAAACAAAAAAACAAACGGCTGAGATGAACAGATCCCCCAAACCCACCTGCGAGCGTGGCGGCGATGTGGGACATGGGATGGGGGTCCAGCATGCTGTTGGACAGGGGGACATGCAGGGGGGCTTTGCCGGGCTCCTGGCGCGGACCCGGAGGAGATCGCCTCTCGCCGCCGCGGGCCGCCGCCCTCTCCGCCTCCTCGGCCCTGCCTGGCTGGCTGGGGGGCGGGGCCTGGCCGGGCGCCTTGGTGTGCGGGGCCGGGGGAGCCGAGGCCGGAGGCTCCTCCGCCACCCTGGCCCGCTCTGAAAAGGAACAGTCACAGCCGGGAGAAGGAAGTTGCTGTCAGTTAGAGTGGCAGGCAAAGGGCGGGGGGGGAACATGAATGAGGCGGACAATGTCTGGGAAAGTTACCAAACGATGAATGAGGAGGCAGAGATCACTGTTGGTTGTGCATTGTAAAAAAAAACAAAAAAACAAAAAAACGGGGCTTCTACTGCCTTCGGGGAAACTAATGGATTAAATAAATTATGGAAATATTGAAAATTATTGCTGCTGGTAGAAGAGCTTTGAGGCTTAAAAACATGTATATAAAATGCCCCCACAAAAGAACTAATCTTCATCAATTGCCCCTTGATAGAAGTTATAATCCAAAAGTTGGTGATGAAAAAAAGAAGGAAAAAAAAGAAACAAATATCCATGGCTCTGGAATTGACCTTCTTTCCTGTCAGCCTCCCTTTTGGCCCCGTTTTGTGTTTCTTTGGTCTCGGCCGGCGGGCTGTCCTCTTCCTCCAGACCCTCGTCACACTCCTCCAGGGGCCTGAAGTCCAGCTCGGCTTCCTCCAGGATGGGCTCCTTGGAGGTTTTCTGACCGACACAAACAAAGACCAGGAGTAAAGACTCTATATACCATGGACACCGAGACTAATCCGAGGGGACAAGGACAGACCAGAAGCAGACCTTTTAAACCATGGACATCCATGCTTTAAAGCCAATATGCACACACAATAATCACAACAACCTATAGATCACTAACTTTAGCCTTTTCACTTCCTTTTGATCAAAACATGTTTTCTGACCAATAAGTGACCCTCGATTATTATTCAACAGAAACCCCTTTAAATATTGTAACACCTAAAGATGTTGTCCAAGGTTTGCCACATGCCGACTGGCTAAGTAAAGGCCGTCTTAGCATGTGCCCCCAGCATTATTCAATAAAATGACTGACAAGATACCTCCACATCCGTTCTGCACAGTCCCTAAATGTTTTTAAATCCCTTTTAAAAACCCACCTATTTTCAAACGCCTTTGGCTAGCTTCTCCCGTGATGCAATCAGTGTATAGTTTTTAAATGTTATCTTTTATTGTGCTTCTTATTTATTATTGTTTGTTTTTATTTGTGCCTTTTTCCACAACATTGCACTTTTACTGTGAAGCACTTTGGTGCGGCTAAGCAGTCTGTTAATGCGCTATATAAATAAAATTGACATTGACAAGGTACGATCAGGATATGGCAGTAAAAAAGCCAAGTTCTTGTTTTATTTGCTTTGGCATACGCGTTGTTTCACCCCCCCCCCCACCCCTTCAGACAAACTTCCAGCGGTCAGGTCGAGCAGCCTGATCCTGGCCATGATCAACGTGTCCTGAATGTTAGCACTTGGCGTAAACACCGGCAAACTCTCGGCAGCTAGAGTAAGGATGAGTCCAGGCCCGTAACCCTGTCACCTTGAGAGAGAGGAACGCCCCCGACGAGTCAAAGGTGCCCGTCTCCTCCTCGGCGTCCTCCAGGCACCACTCGGGCAGGCTGTCCCGCTCGTCCTCCAGGCTGCCGCTGCCCGACCTCGGCCGGCGGTAGCCGCGCTCGTCCTCCCTGGCGTCAAACGGGAAGCGGCGTCGCTGCTGCTGCTGGGGCGGCGCTGGCGGCTGCTGCTGATCCGGGTGCTCCCTCCACGGGGCTGCCCTGGTGACGTCTGGGTGGGGGGGGGGGGGGGGAGGTCGGCAGGTCGGTCATTCGACGATGCAAAACGACAAGTCAACTACATTGACCAAAACAAGTTAGCCAGTATAACAAGGCAGTTATAACGTATGAGAACATGCGTCACTCCAATCCCCAAAAGCCCTAAGGTGGCTTTGAGGCACCGTTGACGCCTAGATTAACGTGCTCCTGATGATCAATTGCCAAGAACCTACTATGCCGTTTGGACTGACCTAATTGGAATCAATACCGTGCCCACTTGGCCCCCTCCCCCTCCTACTCCTCACCATTCTGATCATCGCGAGAGCAACGCCAGTTCTCACTCTCCGAGCGCGTGAAGTCGTGCTTCCTGGGGGGCAGCCCGGGGCCCACCTCTTCGTAGTTTGCGCGGACTGCAAGGGACACAGAGATGAGACTTTTGCCCCCTTTGCATTCTTTGAGAAACAGTGTCATGTCTCTTGGCGTGTGCAGTTGTGTTCTTCGATGCATATCGTGAAGCACTTTGGTGCGGCTAAGCCGTCTGTAAATGCATACGACGGTTGAAAAGTGTACTCCTTTCTATTTGAGCTACACTTTGAGTTTGAGATTGTTCTTACTTCAAGTGAACGTGTTTGCCCATGGCCACACTTACTATGATTCATCGGAAAATGAGCTGGAGGTACTTCTGCAAAGTCAATAAGAGACAATCAAATTTCATTAATACATCCAACCAATGAATAGAGTTTGTTAATATAGTACAACAGGAGGAAAACTGGTTATTCATATTCAAACACCAACCTGGGTCTTTCCTTCCAGGCTTTTCAAACCTTCTGTCTCCAAGAAATATAAAAAGAGTAAAAAGATGAGGTGAACATTCATGCCAGAGAACATTACAGTAAACGATAAAAAATACCAATAAGGCAACCGTACAAACATCTTGAAGCACCGAACAATTCTCTTCAACAATAAAAAAAGGTATCAAGGAACCCTTTAGAAACTCCAGACATGCCTTTCTTCCCAGCTCTGGGATCGGTGCATCTCCCTGGCCCCGCGTCCAAAGCCTCCTTCAACGTCGTCGAAACTTCTTTGGTAAAAGCCTCCGTCGCCTCGCCCCCGACCTGTGACACCAGCCATCGTTAAAACAGACCACTCAGAGCCATAAACACTGAACCTTCCAACTTTAAAGCATGTTTTACTTTATGCACTGCAATTGTGTTGAACCAAATTAGTTTTCTTCAAAATGTGGGGGGAACTAAAATGCATTGGAATGATGAGGTTGGTCGACGTGGCGCCCCGACAGGATCTCACCTCTACCCCTGGAGGTGCTTCGACCCCTGGGTGCTCCTACTATTGGACCCCCTCCTCGTCCGGTCAGCCGGAGTACAGCAGAACTGTTTACAGACATGGAGAAATTTCTCTGCGGAGGGGAAGTGTGAAACACCGTAGTTGGAGTCAGTACTTTGGCGACAGGGGGAGTAATTGTGAATAGATGTTTAGGATGAAACATGGCGGAGCAGATTTCCTGATGAGGGTCATTTCTCCACAAAAATACGTGTACCTGTTCTTCCTCCGTAAAAGACACAAGGGCCAGCGGGGGCAAAGGTTCCTCTTGTAAGATAGGCAAAAACTCCTTATCATGTAGATCTATAGGGATCTGGAAAAAAAATGTAAACCACAACAATGACATTGTTGTAATAAACCAATTGCACATGCATTGATCAACTTCAACACCTTTTCCTCACCTCTTTATCCTTTACATAAAGTGCTAACATTTCTTCTCTCCCATAGCGGTAGTCTGCAAGTTTATACTTTGGCAATGCAGGTGAGAGCGGTGGAGATGCAATGATATTGCTGTTCCCGCCGCCTCCACTGCTGCCACCACCACCTCCGGACAGGGCACGGAGCCTGTGGAAAGGAATGAGAAGTCATATCAAGAACACAAGCAAGGAACTACGTGGACACTCCATTCCAATGACATCATGCTGAATGCACTCGGTATGAAAAACATGTATGTAAATGAAAGCAAAAAAGTTCCTTTGGTATAGCAGTTATACTTGTCTTAGTATTCATGATCTCATGATGAGTTGTATCACATTAGCAAAAAATAATAATCACAAAGACAAAAAAAATCCCCAATCTTGAAAGGGTCAATTACCATTCTGGTCCAAAGTTAAGTGTCTGGGTTTCAGCCATACTTCCCTTGAATTCTAAAAACATGAAAAGACATTAATAAACATTTTTACAGTGTTTACATCCTCCCTTCATGTAATATTCTGAAAGCCCCATGTCCAAGAGGGGTAAATAGAGAACTTGCAAACAGCCTAGGGAGAACTTGCAATAGGTGACACAAAATAAACAGAGTAAAATTACAGAAAAGGATTTGGTCACAGCTCATTAAATAAAATGACCTGAAGATAGGGAAATCGGAAGTTAACTTTATTGTCGCTCACAATGCATTATTCACATTCGCACAACGATGTGTAAAGGAAAGCAGATTTCACAAGCAAATATCTAATTGACACAAACAAGGGCGACGGAAACATGGGATTACGCGAGAGTACGTCCTGACCGTCAAGTTAGAGAGCCACGTGGAGCTAACCCATACACTCTAGAAGTCATCCAAATAGATGGACAGTGTGAGAACATTTGTTTTTTGAAATCCACACGTTCACTTCGTCTCACGAAGCGAAAAATATGCGCCCTGCTGTAATACGACTGGATACTTAGGGAACATTGACGACTGCGGCGTCTACTTTCCGCGACTGTCCCAAATAAGGACATTCTCGCAGCAGTTGTATTTATGATCTACAGACAATACGTCGGCGAATATAGGTTACGTCGGAACTGATTGTTTAGAAACACCTAAAATCATGTCAGCTGCATTATGGGTTACAAAATAGACTTACTACACTGAAAGGCATGTCATACATGACGCCAAGAATAGCTACCTACGGTTAGCCATTTGGAGAAGTATTCGAGAAATATAAAGGGTGGAAGACCATAATGGATAACCCCAATAGCACTAACGTTACTGCAAAGCACATATGACTTAAGTGCTATTTTGATATTTAATCTACTTATCAACATAGTTGGAATCCGCAGTAAAGCATCTAAATAACGTTATGTTTGACTTGGATAGCATGCAGTACAACATGTACATGTCATCCCACTTGGCATTAGTTCATGATAAAAGCCAATTGTTAACGTTAAAAGGCGGCCGAGCCACGGTATTTGTGGAGTATTAAATTGACGGGACGATTTCATTTAAGTTACTTTGCAGCATGCTTGCGATACACTGCCTAGTGTGCTAGCCAATGCAAGCTATGCTAAAGGTTAGCTCAAAGATAGGAAAAACGAGAGAGAAAGGCGTTGTGCTACATTAAGTATTTCGCAAAACACACACTGAAGTGTGAAGATTTTGGTCATTTTAATATGTGGTGTGCTATGCAGGTATTAACCATGAATATCGCGATGTCATGAGGTAATCCTCCATCGGCACTTGTAGTCAACGAGTTATCATAACTTGCTAAACTGTTAGCCATCTACATGCGGCCTTCGACCAGCCGAAGTCCGCAACACTTCCTGGCCTCCACACCCCGCATGCCGCTCCACGCATCGAGGCCTTAGAGGTACTCGAGCACGGTGCTTGAAGGCCAGATAAGCATAGTGTAATAACAACATTAATACACGTCCCGGATTCCTTTAGTGGCTCTGTAGTAATAAAGTTGACTTTATTGTACAGCTAAAAACTCCACACGGGCAACAGATAGCATAATTAACTTCCACTATCTTACCTCTGCTTGTTCTGACAGCTTAGGGTTTGTATTCGAGCTGTGTGGCTCTCTCTCAGTTTTCCACAAGATGGCTGAGTATTGGTCACATGACAGATAAAGCCCGTATGCCATTGAAAGATTTGCTGACTGCTACCTTTTCGTACGGTTGTTGAAAACTATTCAAATAAATCAATTCACGTTTCAAATTCTGTTTCGTATTCGTGATCTCCTTTCGGCCCAGAATAACGATATTTGAGTCGGAGTATCATTTGTGTTATTTATGTGTCATGTGGACACAGTATAACACATACACAGTTTGTCTATGTATTCAGATGTCCTTTATATAAAACTATAAAATCACCTTTATATAAAACTATAACTAAGTTTGCGTTAAAAAATATTGTGAAGAAATCAACAAAACAAAAAAACGGCGACAGAACACCTATGATAGGTGACGCTCGACCTGCGGTAGAGCGGCGGGCATAACCTCAAAGGTGCGCCAAGAAGTGAAGTGAAACTATGGTTTTGCACCTCTTTGGATGTGACCATAATAGATTTACCAATTGAAACTGATAATCCTTTATTAGTCCCACAAACGGAGAAAATTCAAATAAACCTTCTAAACTAAAGGTAGGTAGGTCTATACATTATATTTAACAGACTTGGTGGTAATTGGTAAGGAAAGAGATTTAGTTGGTATTTATTATTGTTATGTTGAACTGTGCTTTACATTTTCAAACGCTCAATAGTGAGCTCTTTTAATTTGTGTCAGGAATGCAATCGTCGATAAACAAATAGTAAACTAACTTTATTTTTGATGTGTCCACTGATTTCTACGTATATTTTTTGGTGGTAGAACATGGCTCGTTGGTCTAGGGGTATGATTCTCGCTTAGGGTGCGAGAGGTCCCGGGTTCAAATCCCGGACGAGCCCTCGCATTTTGCTGTCAATTCTAGTGTCTCTTAAAGGCATAGCCCGGTTTTTTACACTTGAAGTCTTATGTCCAGTTTGTTTCATTCTGAAGTCTATTATATTGGCAATTTATGACTGCGTGCGTATTGTGTACGAGAGAGAGGTGAAATGGATCTGGAGAAAACGCAAATGAAAGAGAGGTGACAGAAGGAAAAAGTATTTGGCCAGTACGGGTATCGAACCCGCGACCTTGGCGTTATTAGCACCACGCTCTAACCAACTGAGCTAACCGGCCAATTTGCGTTGGTGTCAAGAGTTTATTATTTGATCTGAATGAGGGATGGGGGTGCAACTCTCGTGACTGTGTTCCGTCGGCGCGAGCTCCTAGGTAAACCCCCTCGCGGTCTTTGAAAGCTGAACTACAGAACAGACAAACGCATAGATATGAGGTTAGACGCTCAGAATGGTCGGGCGGACTCTTGGGCGTTTGGTTATACCGTACTACATTTACAGCAACACCCTCATTGACATGTAACGGACCTCGTGGCGCAACGGCAGCGCGTCTGACTCCAGATCAGAAGGTTGCGTGTTCAAATCACGTCGGGGTCAGTTTTTTCATACAAGCTGTTCTTTCGTTTTTTCGGAGTCTTCTCACCTCTCCCTCTCCGATCTCATTTTGCCCCCTCAGACCTCTATCTGCTTCTCTCTCGTCTCTATCCCTTCCCCTCTCTCTCCATATCTCTCGCCTCTCTCTCTGTTGTTCCCACATCTCCAGTGGCGGTTCTACACTGAATTACGCCCTGGGCGAGATACCCTTCCACCTTATCCTCTCTATACAGGAAAGCACGTGTTCAATTAGTAGTGTAACCCATGTCCAATTATTGTTTAACTAAATCCTATTTTACACTTTCAGGCATTGTCCTAGTGAAACTATCAAGCGTTGGTGGTATAGTGGTGAGCATAGCTGCCTTCCAAGCAGTTGACCCGGGTTCGATTCCCGGCCAACG